>APFE031594392.1:14658-133036 GCA_000404065.3 Pinus taeda | reverse complement strand
CATCAGAGACTATGTTCAGAAGGGAGCTGTGAAGCTTGAGTATATTTCCACTGATGAGCAGGTTGCAGATATTCTTACCAAAAAGCCTTACCACGGGGCAAGCATGTCTACTTCAGAGACAAGATGGGTCTGGTGAGGAACACCTTCCTCGGTAAGAGGGAGTGTTGAAATTTGGTACTGGAGGACAGGTGGTTCCTTAAGACTTTGATCTTTGGCCTAGGGAAAAGTGTCCAAAAGATTTTAATTTTCTCCTAAAGTGACTTTATAATTTTTATAAAGTTAAATCTAATTTAAAAGTGACTTTAAGTGATAAAGTTACTAAAGTCTAATTTAAAATGACTTTTATAAAGTCAATGAAAAATTAGAAAGGAAAAGTGACTTTGGAAATAAATGACTAAGTGGGTCTTTATTAAAGTGGGTGAATTTAAAAATAGAAAGTGAGATTTAAATGTGCATTTAATCTCAGCCATTGATCTAAATCTATTTCAGCCATTGGATTTAGAGATCACCCAAAAGTCACTTGGATCACCCAAAAGTCACTTGGAGTTATATTAAGGGAGGAAAAAGAGGAAAATAACACAGTCAATTCAATTCTTTCATGAGCAGATTGAGAGAAGGAGAGCAAGAGAGCAAGGGTGATTTCTGGACAAGTGAGCTGCGGAGTATCAGCAGTGGAGTTGCAGCAACGGTGTTTCAACAGCGGTGTATCAGCAGCTGAGTTGCAGCAGCCGTGTTTCAGCAACGGTGTTTCAGCAGCGGTGTATCAGCGGCTGAGTTGCAGCAACGGTGTTTCAGCAGCGGTGTATCAACAGCTGAGTTGCAGCAGCGGTGTATCAGCAGCTGAGTTGCAGCAACGGTGTTTCAGCAGCGGTGTATCAGCAGCTGAGTTGCAACAACGGTGTTTCAGTAGCGGTGTATCAGCAGCGGAGTTTCAGCTGCGGTGTTTCAGCAAGTCTGTACAACGAAGTTTTTCAGAAAGGCTGAGTTTCAGCAAGGCTGAGATAAGTTGTAAAAGTTTGCTTGCTGATTTTTGCTGAATATTTCTCTTACTGTAAAAAGGCATTTTCCAGAAATAAAGAAAAGCTCTCAAACTGGTTTTCCCCAAGAGTTGTAGGGGGCTTTTCTAGGGTCACGTTGACAAAAAATATCAGTGTTTTAATGGCTTTTTATTATTGCTGATTTTTATTTTTGCAATTTCCAGCATTCTGTAAATTTTTCAGAATTTGTGTTTTCAGCAAAATTTATTTTTTTCCAGCTTGTTGAATGTATGGTTATGGGAAAGGGCATTTAACTACATGGGAGAAATAAGGAGAAACTGAAAACCGGGGTGGGAAAACAGAAATTTTTACATTACTACCCTTCTTTATCCTATTGATGAGGGAAAGATTATGCTCTTCCTCCTCTATATGTGCGATGATGTCCTATCTTTGTCTCCTCCTAGATGAGATTATTCCATAGCTTCTCAAAGGTGGAAAGCTTATCTCATGCATAGACACTATAGACAAAAGGAGTGCCAAGAATATGAAAAATAATTCAAGGCAATGGTTACTCACTATTCATTCTGGACCTCTTTTCTAACTGCTACAAGTTGACTACAGAGTTTAGTGATCTTCATCAAGTAATTAACTTTGGTATCTGTCTTGCTTATCTGTGCAAGTCTAAGCTTATTCCTCAAAGGCATCTTCCAATTGGTGACCTCACTTTCATATAGAGTGACTAGAGCATCAAACATCTCCTTGCTTATGGTATTCTAGGCAATGTGATGGATCAAGTGATTCTTGATGTAGTTGAGAATCACATTCTTTGTATTGGCCATCTTTCTTTTATATGTTGCCAACTGCATGGGATTGGTAGGATCTACAACCTTGGCTTCCTGAAAATCCCGAATATCATGCTCCTTTGACAACATTCGTATTTGACACTTCTACAGATGAAGTTGGAGGGACCGCCCTGTTAGAAAATGTAACTAGGTTCGGTCTTCATAACTATATTTGTACTTGTATCAATGTACATTTTGTGAAAAAGCAACAGAAAGAAAAATAAAAAAAAATTATTACTATTATTTTTCTAGATAAGCATGTTCTTCATGCTTCTAGGGTTTATTTGAGTCGAAGAAATTTTTCCATAAGTCAAAGACCCATTTGGACAATTTGTAATAAAAGAAGATTATTATTTTTGAGTTTAGAAAAGTCTATTTGACCCCCAAGACCAAGTCGGCCTTGCCAAGGAAAGGTCGGCCTAGAAGAGGCCTAATTTGACCACATGAAAGGCTATAAAAGGAAGAGACTTTGACCTCATTTGGACACACTTCACTCACAAGTTCAATCATCTAGCAAGAGAAGAAGAAAAGAGGTACGAAGGATGAGGAGAGAGAGAAAGGCAAGCGAAGAAGGAAAATCTTGAATTTTTGACTATTTCTGCTCACATGTGCGAGATTTTGGGGCAACTGTACGAACTGCAGGTTTGAAAATTGTAGGGCCGAAGTTTTGAACTGGACAAGTTTGACTAAAGTTGACTTTGAGGACTTTGACTTGTTTAAGGACGGTGTTTTTGGAGGGCTGACTTGGTGCTTGAGGAGGTCTTGGTCTTGGTCTTTGGGTCTTGGATGTCTCATATTTGATCTAATTCTATAAGAAGAGAATAATTTTATTGGGTTTTCCCCTGGCTTGGAGCCTATATCTTGTGTTCCTTTTGTTCTTGTGATCTTCATGCATTTTATGTTTTGGAAATTATTTGATGAAGAAATAATAAAGTAATAAAAGGCCAACATAATTTCACAAGTAATTATCAAGTAAGAGGAATCAACCCTAATCTACAAACCCTTTGATTTCTCAACACTCCAATCTGTCTTCATATCTAAAAGACTAAATGTAGTCATACTGCTGCCTTTGGAACAACATGCTAGACAAAACAGATCATCAACTTAAACAACTTATCATAGGTTTATAGCTCTTTTCTTAAGCATGGGGAATCTCAACCCTAGAACTTTCTGAAAACTCCCTATCCCAGGTGAAAGGCTTACCATCCGTACACAGATAACTAGAAGATTTCAGCAAACACTCTATGACACCATAACAGAAATCAGACCATTGTAAGCAGATTTTACACTCTTGAAATTAACTTAATGTATAGTCTCCTAGATAGCTAAAAACTGAAAACATCAATCAAAATAACCGCTATAGATTATGTTACGAACATTAAACACACAGATCTGAACTCTCAAAAGAGCATCACTGTTTTTTATATTAAATCTGAAACAGTAACCTAAAATGTTATAGCTCAAAAACTCAATTTCTCAACCCACCAGAGTGGCGTGCTCTGCATCTCTTTTATAGACTAGGAAGAAGAGAAGATACAATATAACTGGAGTCTGGACACATGTAAAAGTGCCCTCAATCAAGAGTTGGAACCTAACCCTAATCAATACTGCTAGTGCACCCTCCTGCACAGGTAACAGTGCCCGAGTTAACATGCCTCAACTGGAGGATGACTGAAGCATGTATATATGCACATTTCTTGGGATCTGTGCACTCATTCAACTCCTCATGCACACACACTAACTACCTAGTTATTTGTGCCTTCCCCCCAAAGCATAGATGTTGCATGTTGATTTTTGTAGTATCGAATGTGTTCTAGCCACAAAATTTTGTGGAGAGGCTAGAATACATGTATTCTCCAAAACCCAGAAATCGTTTATGGAAATTCCACCTAGTGACAATTTAATTAAAAAATATATTTTTTTAATGGTTCCTAAGTCCAAACTTAGGAAATCTGGTTAATTAAAGGGTATTAATTAAGTCATGGTGAGAATCTTCTAGAAAAAGACATGGATTGATTTCTAGTTAATATTAGCCATCGATTATGTTTTAATCTTGGCCGTTGGTGCTCCAACAAAAGATTATAAGAAGAAGTCAATGGGTAGATGGAGAATACACCAGGGCTGATACTCAGTTGTTCAAGCAGATTGATTTTCTTAGTGGCTGAAGTTCGGCAAGAGAAAATCGAATCAGAGAGTGAGTTGCAGGTGGGAGAGAGAGGGCATCAGTATAGTCTGAGAGTGCAGGGCAAATCCAGAGGGGGCAGCATAGAGGAGGGACACAAATCATTAGCGCAGAAGGGTTGATGCAGAACCTACGTAGTCACTCTGCAAAGAGTGACGCAGAAAGGCCAACAAAAGGGGCAGGAGGTCCTCTTCGGGGTTAGAGAAACGCTGTGGAGTGAGAAATTCATCAGTCAATTTCTCTCCGTGACTCTTCCTCTGTTTTGTCTTGTACAAAAACTATCGTTGAAGATTAATAAAAGAAACCCTCATCTGCTGCACTGGTTTTTCCAAGTTGGGTTTTTCCTTGGACAATTGTCCAAAAACAATTGTGTCATTGTAGTTATTTATGTGTGAGTATTTTCCTTGTATTTACTTTCTGCAAAATTTTATTTGTGAAGGCTGCAGTGTATGTATTTCGATATTTGCCGTAGAAAACTGCAAATAATTTGTTTAAGTAATTTAACAAATAGAAGAAATATTATCAGTTACTGCAGTAGGATTCGGGATCATAGAATTTTCATATGGCATCAGAGCACTGGTAAAGCAAGAAGAGCTCGGTTGCAGATGGGAGAAGGATTTTGAAAAGCACTGCCTAGGCAACAGTTCGAAACCCCAGAGAGGCTCCACAATCCATTTGTTAGGTGAGCACATTTTTTCGTGGAAAAATAATTCTCTGAGTGAGTCGACAGAGAATAAAAGTTTCCAGATCAAGATTTGCCAGAGTCTGAGGGAGTAGTGCAATAGTTTCCACACAGAGCAATGAATTCAGTGTTGGGAAGGAAATAGCACAGACAATTATGGATAATCAACAAGCCTCAGAATTATCTTCCAGATTGGAAGATGAGTTTGCGTGTCTGTCAGGATCGACTTTAGCTGGTGTCTGGTATATTGATAGCGGAGCTTCAGCTCACATGATTGGAGTAAGGGAATATTTCTCAAGCTATCAAGAGGAGCAAATGGACTTCCAGATCACTATGGGCAACATAACTAAGTGTATTCTAGTAGGGAGAGGCACCATAGATTTTCAGATGGAAGCAGGAACCAGTACTAGTGCCGTGAATGTATTGCATGTGCCAGGATTGGGTATGAACCTAATTTCAGTGTCCTAGTTGCAGGACAAGGGATACGATGTATACTTTGTGGGAAAGAAAGTATATGTCAAGCATCCTACCTGGAAGAAGGTGAGACAGATTGGGGCTCGAAGCAACAGGCTATATAGATTGCAGATTGATTCTCTAATGGCACTGATAGGTAGTGATAACAACGGTAGGAAGGCGCTGAATGAACTATGGCACAGGAGGATGGGACACTTGTACCATGGAACACTCAGGATGCTCAGAGAAACTGTAACATGAGTTCCAATTCTCAACACCGAGCACGATGATCTATGTCGAGGATGTGTACTTTGAAAGTACGCAAAAGCAACGTTTCCCAGAAGTGACAGTAGAGCTAATGGCATGTTGGGATTGATACACTCAGATATTTGTATCCCTATGTCCACCAGAGCTCTTAGCGGCGGCGAGTATTTCGTCACCTTCATTGATAACCATTCTAAAAAAACCTAGATCTACTTCTTAAAGACGGAGGATGAGGTCTTTGATCAGTTTCGAGAGTTCAAGGCTCTCGTAGAAAACATGACAGGGAAAAAGATCATGGTATTGCATTTAGATAATAGTGGAGAATACACGGATAAAGACTTCATAGATTTCTGCGCAAAGGAAGGTATCAAAAGAGAGTGGACAACTCCCTATAATCTGCAGCAGAATGGAGTAGTGAAGCGGAAGAACAAAACTATAGTTGGGGCAGCAAAGGCCATGTTGTATGCTCAGGATTTGCCTAGATTCCTAGGGGAAGAAGCATGCAACACAACAATGTACATTCAAAACAGGACACCTCACAGAGCTTTGGGGAAGAAAAGCTAGAGGGAGTCTTCACTGGGAAGAAACTTGAGGTAAGTCATTTGACGATATTTGGGAGTGTGGCCTATTGTCACATTCTAGATGAGAAGCATAATAAGTTGGATCAGACTACAGAAAAGGGGTATCTTGTGGGATACAACGAGACCTCTAAAGGCATACAAAATCTACGTTCTTGGCAACAGGAAGATTGTAGTGAGGCAAGATGTAAAATTCATGGAAGATAGAGCTTTCAGAAAATCTCGAGAGATGCTTGCAGGAGATCAGTCATCAGATGTTCCTTTAGTCCAGCAGCAATAGGGACCGCAGGTAGAACAAGAAGGGGGGCAATCACAGGATTCGAGTACAATGACTAGTACCAGCATCTCCTCAGGGGCAGGAGATCTAAGAAGTTTGCAGTAGACAAAGAGGCAAGTACATGTAGAAGAATAGATTGAACCTCCCACCACTAGTGGTAGGACCAGTAGGGAAGTGCGTCAGAACTTGAAGGACGCAAAAGAGTTTGTCGAAGCTTCTAGAATCGACAAGAGGCAACGCAGGCAACCTGACAGATACCAGGCCTTGGTGGCTCAGGTTGCAGAAACCTTCCAGTTTTCAGGAAGCCGCACAACATCAGGTGTGGGTGGATGCCATGGTAGAAGAATACAATTCTATCATGACAAATGATGTTTGGGAGGTGGTGCCTAGACCAAAGGATAGATCAGTTGTAGGTTCCAGATGGATCTACAAGATCAAGTACACTGCAGATGGTAGTGTAGAGAAGTATAAGGTTAGATTCGTGGGAAACGGGTATGCACAAAAAGAAGGAATAGACTATGAGGAGACCTTCGCCCTAGTGGCCAGATATATCTCTATCAGATTCGTCATATCCCTAACAACGCAGATGGGATGGGAAATTCACCAGATGAACATCAAGACGACATTCTTGAACAGGTGATAGAAGAAGAGGTGTTCATAGAGCTGCCTAAAGGCTTCGAAACTCATGAGAAGCGCACTCATGTATGCAGATTGAGAAAGCCTTGTATGGGCTCAAGCATGCACCCATCGCGTGGTAAAGTTGGATTGACAGTTACTTGCAGCAGTTGGGATTCATCTAGAGTGATGCAGATCCCAATCTCTACTATCTGATGGTGGTGAATGAGCCTCTCATTTTGGTTTTATGTAGATCTGCTTTTGACAGGATCATCGAGGCTCATAGAGGATTGCAAAAGGAACCTTGCAACATAATTCAACATGAAGGATATGGCACTGATGCACTATTTTTCGGTGTTGGAAGTATGGCAGAAGAATGGGGAAATCTTCCTTGGGCAAGGGAGATATGCTACAAAATTTCTGAAGAGTTTCAGAATGCAAGATTGTAGACCCATGGCAACACCCATGATTAGCAACTGGAAAAAGATAGATGCCTTAGGGAACAGGGAAGTCGACCCCACCTTGTACAGACAACTAATTAGGTCCCTCATGTATCTAGTCAACACCAGGCCAGACATTTGCTTCGTTGTCAATACCCTTAGTCAATTCATGGTGGAACCGAAAAGGGTACACTAGGCAACAACAAGGCACATTCTTGGATATGTGCGGGGAACAGTCGGGCTCGGGTTGAAATATACATGAGTGACCCAATTAGCTGTCTATACAATGTGGGTTCGACTTCCCTGTCCCCTAAGGCATTTATCTTTTTCCAGTTGGTAATCATGGATTCTCCACCATATCCATCTGTTCTCTGAACTGGATGAACTTAGCTCTCCCTAGAGCTTTTGTGAGTATATTTGCTACCTCTTCGCCTGTGGGGACATACTACAGCTGAACTGCCCCACGTTGAACACAATCCCTGATGAAATGACATCTAATATCAATGTGCTTCGACCTATGAAGAAATACTAGATTCTCAAAGAGTTTTATGCAACTTTGATTATCACAGTAAACACTGGTCGCTCTCATTTTCTTCCTGAACAAACTCACCAACAATTTCCTAAGCCATATGGCTTCACACGTAGCTATGGTAACCGCCAAAGATTCTGCTTCTGCTGAGCTCAGTGCTATTGACTTCTGCTTCCTACTACACCAAGAGATCATTCCTGATCCAACTCTGAAGCAGTGCCTAGAGGTACTTTCCTTGTCCACTGAGCTACCTGCCCAATCTGCATCTGTGAATCCGCTCAACCTGACGTCATCTCCTTGAGTATATTTCAACCCGACCTTGACTGTTCCTAGCACATATCTGAGAATGTGCCTAGCTACTGCCCAATGTACCCTTTTCGGTTCCACCGTGAACTGACTAAGGGTATTGACAATGAAGCAAATGTTTGGCCTAGTGTTGACCAGATACATGAGTGACCCAATTAGTTGTCTGTACAAGGTGGGGTTGACTTCCTTGCCCCCTGAGGCATCTATCTTTTTCCAGTTGGTAATCATGTGTGTTGCCATGGGTCTGCAATCCTGAGTTCTGAATCTCTTCAGAATTTCTGTAGCATATCTCCCTTGCTCAAGGAAGATATCCCCATTCTTCTGCCATACTTCCAACCCCAAAAGATAGTGCATTAGCCCCATATCCTTCATGTCGAATTCTGCTGCAAGGTTCCTTTTGCAATCCTTTATGAGCCTCGATGATCCTGTCAAAAGCAGATCATCTACATATAAAACCAAAATTAGAGGCTCATTCTCCACCATCAGATAATAGAGATTGGGATCTGCATCTCTTGATGAATCCCAACTGTTGCAAGTAACTATCAATGCGATCGTACCACGCCTTGGGTGCTTGCTTGAGCCCATACAGATCGCTAATTGGCTCACTCATGTATTTGGTCAACACCAGGCCAGACATTTGCTTCGCTGTCAATACCCTTAGTCAGTTCATGGTGGAACCGAAAAGGGTACATTGGGCAACAACTAGGCACATTCTCAGATATGTGCGGGGAACAATCGGGCTTGGGTTGAAGTATACTCGAGGAGATGACGTCAGGTTGAGCGGATTCACAGATACAGATTGGGCAGGTAGCTCATTGGATAGGAAAAGTATTTCCGGGTACTGCTTTAACGTTGGATCAGGAATGATCAATTGGTGCAGCAGGAAGCAGAAGTCAGTAGCACTGAGCTCAGTAGAAGTTAGTGGCACTGAGCTCAACAGAAGCAGAATATATGGCGGCTACCGCAGCTATGTGCGAAGCCATATGGCTTAGGAAATTGTTGGTGAGTTTGTTCAAGAAGAAAATGGGAGTGACCATTGTTTACTGTGATAATCAAAGTTGCATAAAACTATGAGAATCTAGTATTTCATGATAGGTCGAAGCACATTGATATTAGATGTCATTTCATTAGGGGTTGTGTTCAATGTGGGACAGTTCAACTGCAGTATGTCCCCACAGGCGAAGAGGTAGCAGACATACTCACAAAAGCTCTAAGGAGAGCCAAGTTCATCTAGTTCAAAGAACAGATGGGTATGGTGAAGAATCTGTTTCAATAGATTCTCGAGTTGAAAAGGAGTTGCAATGCAGACGCAGTATTTGACATCGGTTCAACAGGGTTAGCAACAACATAGATGCAACACATATCAAAGTTACACAGTTGTTGGTGGGCAGCAACAACCAGACATCAACAACGTGACAAGAGATGATGTAGAGATAGAGTGATGCTTCAGTAGGTTGCGGCACTAGAACACATTCCTCGCTAAGAGAGAGTGCTGATTTTTGTAGCATCGGATGTGTTTTAGCCACAAAAGTTTGTGGAGAGGCTAGAATACATGTATTCCCCAAAACCTAGAAATCGTTTCTAGAAATTCCACACAGAAACGACTTACTTCAAATAATTAGCTTTTTTTAATGGTTCCTAAGTCCAAACTTAGGAAATTTGGTTAATTAAAGGGTATTAATTAAGTCATGGTGAGAATCTTCTAGAAGGAGACATGGATTGATTTCTGGTTAATTTTAGCCATCGATTATGATTTAATCTTGGTCGTTGGTGCTCCAACAGAAGATTATAAGAAGAAGTCGATGGGTAGATTGAGAATACACCAGAGTAGATACTTAGTCGCTCAAGCAGATCGATTTTCTCAGTGGCTGAAGTCCGGCAAGAGAAAATTGAATCAGAGAGTGAGTTGCAGGTGGGAGAGAGAGGGCATCAGCATAGTCTGAGAGTGCAAGACAAATCTGGTGGGGGCAGCACAGAGGAGGGATGCAGATCATCAGCGCAGAAGGGTTGACGCAAGGCCTACGTAGTCACTGCAGAGAGGGTGACGCAAAAAGGCCAGCGAAAGGGGCAGGAGGTCCTCTTCGCGGTCAAAGAAACACTGTGGAGTGTGAGAAATTCACCAGTAAATTTCTCTCAGTGACTCTTCCTCTATTTTGTTTTGTACAGAAACTATTGCTGAAGATTAATAAAAGAAACCCTCATCTGCTGCACTAGTTTTCCCTAGTTGGGATTTTCCAGGAACAATTGTCCAAAAACAACTGTGTCATTGTGATTATTTATGTGCGAGTATTTTCCTTGTATTTACTTTCTGCAAAATTTTGTTTGTGAAGGCTACAATGTATGTATTTTGATATTTGCCGTAGAAAACTGCAAATAATTTGTTCAAGTAATTTAACAAATAGAAGAAATATTATCATTTGCTGCAGTAGGATTCAGGATCACCAAATTTTCACAATGCATGCGTCTAACTGAAATAAAAAGTGGAACTGAACTGTCAATTACTAAATCTGGGACAACAATGAACTGAATGTGACAAAACGGGAAATAAACTTTGAGCATGCACTGATGTAGAAAAATGAACTAAACTGCCTATTATTAAATCTGGTACAGCAATGAAGTGAAAGTCGGAAAATAGGAAATAAACCTTCAGCATGCATGCACCCTCTCCTTCCCAACATAAATGCACCTTCTTTCTGCTCTGCAGTGAACAGGGACCTGGGAAGACTACTGATTCTTCCCAACATAATTGCACCTCCTTCCTGCTCTGCAGTGCACAGGAACCTGGGAAGACTACCGCATGAACCTCTTCCTTTGTGTGCCCTAGTGCAGTGGAGAATACTGACCAAGATAAACAGGTCAAATCTAACAAAGTACTGTATCACTTCACTTATGATCTTTCTTATACAACTATAATACATTTGCACAGAGTGACGTTAGTTAGAACCACACAGCCATGGCAATTTGGTAGTTAACATATCATTTTTACATTAGTTCATAAACATCAAATGAATCACATTAGTACAAACACGTTTACATGTGATAACATTATGCTGGAGTAAAATAATGTACATGGAATATTAAGTTGTCAACTGGAGAGTAATACGTTTTCAATTGCAAAATTAGCAAGGTTTTCATTGAAAGTATGTTTACCAAAATCCTATTAACAGTGAAGTTTTCTGTAGGCATTTTTGCTTCTTTTATGTAGAAATGTTTTTGTTTTTGCTTTCTTTTATATACATATTTTATATGTTTTTGGTTTCTTTTTTTCCACTTAGAGTTTTCCTTTAATAGTTTATTTAGGGGAGATTTTTTTTTATAAATAAACTGCTTATTTATTTACTTTCTATGTAGCAGATATTGACGCTCCATATTGGAAGAGATATAGCTCAAGATCTCTTGGGCTTCAGAGTTCAATGATTACGAGGCCAGCGTGGTTTGTTTTAACAAAATTTCGAGAAAAAGGTATTTCTACATTGAATAAGAACTTTTTATTGGGGTTAGCTTTTAAATGATTAGTCAAATGCAAGATGGTGAATCATTGACTCTATGCTAGTAATTTCTTTCATTTAAAAAGAGGAATTGTTTTATTAACTTACAATATGATACATATTTGGGACTAGTCAAATAGCCAGAATTTATAATTCTTATCATAGCTGGATTCTTCATATGACATTGACTCTTTGACTCGATAAATCCTAAGTCTCTCAATGGGAGCCACTAACAAATAAACCTCTTGCTCATGAAACCCAAGTAGCAAGGCATACAAAAGTAATTTTATTTCTTTTATTTCATCATTTACAAAGATCATGTCATTATGAAGACTGAATCTAGTTACACTTTCTTCAACACTCCCTCTAACTAGGGAGGTATTCATAATGGTACTTGGTCATTCTCAATCTGAAGAATTTCTCTTAAGAAGAATGGGATTGGTAACCCATCTGTAATGCATCATAGTAACCAACATTGTTTTCACAGCAAAGGCCTTGACTGACAACTCTATCTCTTATTAGATCAGAGCACAACGTTGGCGAGACCAATGACTATAGACACCATCATTGTCTCTCAAGGTACATACCCACTTGGGTGTTCACTGAGTATGACCTTTTAGGACTATTCTTATCTTGGGTTCCCAACCCTCAAAGAATATCGGTCCTCTTGCCTACTCTTATCTTGGATGCCCTACACATCCTCAAAGAGCATCGGATGTTAGATGATTACCCAATCCTGCATTCTTTCTGCCCAAGTGAAGACAAAAATGTTGTGTCTATCTCTCCCTCTCAACTAGGAAAGATATGCCCATCCCTGTAAAGGAATGTACCCAAGTTCCCTCTAACCAGGAACTTGCCCAAGCTCCCTCTCAATTAGGGACTTGTCAGATCTCCCTCTTAACTGGGGACTCCCCTTTTCATCAACAACTTCTTCTTCGAGTGTCCTTTAGCTACTTGATCAATTTCCTTCCTTGATGTCATGAAATTCAGTCGAGCTTCTTACTTGTGGCGCATTAGCCATGATCACTTTCCTTCTTGGTTTGTCATGTCATTCCTTTCTTCATGGAAAGTGGCCTACTTGATACATATCTAGAACCTTCATTATATGGTTACTTCTTCCCCATCATGTTTCTTTCAGGAATTTCCATCCACCACATGAATGCTAGTTGTACTTTAACTTACAACTTTTGTTCTAGTAGCCCTGCATGAACTCATCCATATATTATTCAAGAAATCAAAATATAACATTAAGTCAAATAGTACCTTACGAGATGGCTCTTTATCATGATATCTCACTGTAGGTGTCAGAATCCTGCATACATGTTGACACATCTCCCAAAGATATCCATTGTCAAGGGTCTCCATTTTTTTCAAACTTTCATCAGAGTTCATATCTTTCCGGGAGATTTACTAGTCAAATCTTCTTGGTCTTTTGGATGTTGATCGCCTTCATGAGGGTTGCATATCTCACGATCTCTTCCTTCCTCACACATTCCATTCCTAAGAGCTTTCAATCGGAGTTTCTTAATTGTAGTCAATCACTTCATACTTCATACGAGGACATATTATGTTGATTTCATCTAGTGTGACTTATGCCTTCCTGCATCCTTTCAGAGGAGGAGATCCTTTTTCTCTTGATCATGCTTCTCAAGATAGAAGTAGTGATCCATGTTATCTACAACCATATGACATGACTTTATAATATTAAATACAAGCATACTTACCTCATTTTACCTTTAGGTCATCTAGGCTTCTTTCAACAACTTCTTTGATTGAAAAGATCTTCAACCCCTTGATCTGCTTCATCATACCATCATCCCATGAATTCCATAAGTTGGAGTTCCTGATGAAACACTTGCTTCCTCTCTAGATTAGTGATCCCTCCGATGAGGATTCCATCAGAGAATATTGCATATCCTCATCTGACAGATGTTTCCTTTTTGACTTGATGTATGATGAGCCTTGTCCTATATGACTTCATCCTTTCCTTCAATGTCCAATGAGGTTCCCAAGAACTATATCCTTCATGTTTGATTGCCATGGATTTTGTCCTTAATGATTCCCATGGTGATGTTACGAGCTCTTGTTTCTAATGCTTCCATGATGCCACGATGCATCTTATTATCATGGTCATATCTATAACAAAAGATTTAGGAGCTTATGATAGGACCCTTTTGTTTGGGATACTATCTCAATCATAGTAGAGATCTGTTACTCCCTCTTTCCTTGGCCCTTTTCTTCAACTTCCTCCACTCTCCAGCGATATGAGCTTTCTTTTCATAATCTTTCTATAGCATTGTTTTGTCTTGTTTGAGGATCAAACTTTGTTAAATTATGGTATTTTCTATGCTTAAGAGCAATTTACTTCAAATTTTCTTATTAGCCCAATATCAATTTCCAGAATAGCAATCACATCAGCATGACAGTAAAATGCAGATAGAACATAAATGTAAATAGTAGAAGACAAGCCAAGACAAGAGACACAAGATGTGGCACCAGCCATGGACAAACCCCAATGCGAAGAAACCCTTGATCAATTCTTCTTATATTCTTCAATAATTCAACAAAGAGAGAGAGATAGTACAATTACACAAATCTGTAATTTTATGACAGCTGCAACAAAACCCTAACCAACAAAGTCAAAGCTGGTCAAACAGGTCAGTATTGACCTCAAATCAACCTCAGTCAACTCAACCTCCAAGAACAAGAATGTACAACCCAAAACAGTTCGAAATGATGTTCAAAATGTAGTCAACTCAGGTACATGTCTGCGGCCAACCCTTGATAGTTAATGTTGGTCAAAGGGTGGTCAAAACAAGTCAATGTTCGCTGCCCAAAAATGCGGCTAGCCTAGGAGAGGTTGCCAAACCCAAACTACAATCAAACTATCCTCCTCGCTGGTCAACGCAGCCAAAACTATCCACCTACACCTCGGTCAACCGAAGTCAACGCTGCCCTAATCAGATCTGCATCCTCCTTCTACCCACGTGTGAGAGACCTGCTCCTCCTAGCATACCCAATCAAGCTAGGAGAGAGAAGAATGAGATGATGAGATGAGTGTGTTTATGCCACAAGGTCTCCTCCTTTTATCTGCCACGTTGAGGATAGGCTGGGGGTGTAAAACACTGTTTTGCTTGCTGGCCAACCTTGACAAATTATCAAGAATACAAATAAATTCATATCTCCATGAATACATGTCGGAATCGGATGATCGTTAGATCAATCCTAAACCTCTCGATGAGAGGAATCCAATAAAAATATCAGCTGCCATAAATAAGGTAACCCACATGGAGTTTGGCCCTAGTTGTCAATTTTAACAATCCCTCTCAACTAGGGAGAACTCCATCTACTAATCCATTTGTTTGTCGATACTATCTCTGCCATCAATGCACTGCTTTGCACTACTTCGCTGAACTATGAAGAAGAAGTAGTTGTCAATTTTAACAATCCCTCTTAACTAGGGAGAACTCCATCTATTAATCCATCTGTTTGTCGATATTATCTCTGCCATCAATGCACTGCTTTGCACTGCTCTGCTGAACTATGAAGAAGAAGAAGTGATCGAGAATGTATCATACCATCCTCTACTGACCCGAAGTCAGTCCCAGATAAAGGAGAGTGTCTAATAGCACTCTTACTGACCCGAAGTCAGTCCCAATGAAGAGAGTGTCATACCACTTTTACTGATCCGAAGTCAGTTCCAATTGATCCCAGATCAATATCATCCTAGCATAGGGAGTACGGTAGTTACACGATGCGTCCATCGGTACTATTATGGTCCCTATCCTCATTTCCCTACTTGTTGGCCAGATGAGAGGTACTTCCCATGAGTCCCAGACTGTATGGGTAGGATGTTTTAGCAGGAGAAGGATGAACCACTCATCCTGCCTACATGTTGCCACGAGATATCACAGGGGAAGGCTGAACCACTCACCCTGTACACAACAAATGACTAGGGGAAGGCTGAACCATTCACCCTATGGTTGCTGATCGCTCCAAGACGTACCCCAAGCCCCTCGGAGCTCCCAGAGCTCAATGTACATATCATACATGACCCTCATAGAGGGTCTCTCCATGACTCCTAGTCGTTCTCGTAAAGTCAAGATTTTGACCTTTCCCAGGGGCTTCGTCAGAATGTCGGCGACCTGCTCATTAATCCCAATATGATGGAGCCTTATTGCTCCTCGTTGTACCATATCCCGGATAAAATGGTACTTGATATCGATGTGCTTGGAGCGATCATGAAATACGGGATTCTCTGATAAGCAAATCCCACTCTGTTGTCGTAGAGGATTACGGTAGTATCCTTTGTATGTCCAAACAGCTCACTAAAGAGCTTTTGCAACCATACAACTTCAAAAGAGGCCATACTCGCAACAATGTATTTGGCCTCAGCGGTGCTCAAAGTCATCAACTTCTACTTCCTACTCGTCCAGGATATTGATCAAAACCCAAAGAGAATCAACACCCAAAAGTGCTCTTTCGGTCCACCACACTGCTTACCCAATCAAAATCGGAATAACCATGCAACCTCACATCTCCAGCAGTGTATCTCAGTCCATGAGTGCTTGTGCCCCGAAGATATCTCAGAAGATTCTTGGCACCAATCCAGTGTGAGTGATGAGGCTCGACCATATTATTGGCTCAACGTGTTGACTGCAAAACATATATCCGGATGGGAGTTCACCAAGGACATCAGTGCTCCTATGAGTTGACAATACTCAGAAGCATTTCCCAATACAGGTCCAACAACACTATCGCATAACTTCTTGAAGTTAAGCTCCATCAGGGCTGTCAACGACTTGCAGTTCACCATTTCAAATCTCTCCAATATCTTCACCATGTATTTTCCTTGAGATAGGAAAATTTCTCCTGGCTTTTGCTAGACCTCCAACCCTAGGAAGTAGTGCATTAGTCCTAGGTCCTTCATCTCAAATTCGGAAGCCAACTCCCTCTTACATTTGTGAATGAGAGCGTCTGCACCTGTCAGAAAGAGGTCATCAACATACAATACTAGTATGAGAGGCTTTTCATCTTCAACCTTAAAGTAAAGGTTCGGATCGGCTTCACTCCTAGTGAATCCCAACTTCATCAAATAGCTATCGATCCTTTCATACCAAGCTCGGGGTGCTTGCTTCAGCCCATAGAGAGCTTTCTTCAACCTGCATACATGAGATTACCGATTAGGAATCTCAAACCCCTCGGGTTGTTCCACATAGACTTCCTCTTTAATCGAACCATGCAAGAACGCGGTCTTTACATCCATCTGATGTAGGTTCCATCCTTGCAAAGCAGCAAGGGCTATGATCGAGCGGATGGTGGTGTATCGAGCAACTGGTGCAAATATCTCATCATAATCCATACCTTCCTTTTGAGAGGAGCCTCGACCAACAAAGCGATCCTTGTACTTTTCAGCATTCCCATAAGCTCCATGCTTGATTTTGTAAAGCGATTTCAACGTGACAACTGATTTGTCTTGGGGTCTGGGGACCACATCCCAGACATCATTCTTCATGATGGACTCCTATTCTTCATTCATAGCATCCTTCCATACTTGATGCTTCACGGCTTCTTCAAAGTTCAAACGATGTAGGCTCGTTTTTAATGATGGTGCTCATAATGGTCAAGTATCCTTGATACCTAGTCGACTTCTTGCTTTCACGTAAAGTCCCTCTGGGTGCAATATGTCTCTCGGCATCTTCAAGAGTACCCCTAAGCCATGAGGGCCTCTTTCTAGAAGAGGAAGGCTCTTGCGGAGGGGGATCAATAGGATCCAGAGGTTCTTTAACATCGGGCATCATTATATCTTCCTTTTCATCCGGCTTCCTGGTGTCAGCTTCTTTATCTTTCCTTAGAATGAGAAGATTGTCAACCTTGCTAAGAGCCATATCTTCGTCAAAGGTGACATCATGACTTATCTCGACTTCCCTTTGACTATCCACATAGATTCTATAGCCCTTAGAATTTTCGCTATAGCCCACAAAGATTCCATTCTTTCCAGATGCACCTAATTTGCTTCTTTTCTCTTTCGGCACATGAATATATACGGGACTTCCAAAAATTCTAAAATGAGAGCGAACAGGTTTCTTACCAGTGAACATTTCTTTGGGAGTCTTGGAATCCAATGCTTGATGAGGGCATCGGTTTTGAAAATATATGGCGTTATTCGCAGCTTCGACGCATAGAAACTTCGGAAGCCTTTGATCATGGAGTATGGCACGAACGGCTTCCACAATCGTACAAATCTTCCTTTTAGCCACACCATTCTACTCATGAGTGTATGGTGTTGTGGTCTCCCCCTTAATGCCAACTTCTTTGCAAAAGTCGTGGAACTCGTTGAATTCATATTCAGTCCCATTATCAGTCCTTAATATCTTGATTCTCTTCTTGGTTTGCTTTTTGATCAAGGCATTGAAGTGACAGAACTAGGTGAACACTTCATCCTTCCTTTTCAAGAAGTATATCCAAGTCTTGTGAGAATAATCATGTGTAAAAGTGAGATAATATAGATATCCTCCCAAAGAGTTTATGGGCATCATACTAGATATGTCAAAGTGGACCAACTGCAATATATCTATTGACTTGCTATGGCTTGAGGGGAATGGTCCCCTTTTGAGCTTTCCTTCAGCACATCTCAGGGATACATCTTCATGCTCTACTTTGAATTTGGGCATCCCTGTCACCATCTGTCTCACATCGGGTAGAGCCTTATAATGAGGGTGGGAAAACCTCCGGTGCCATAGTTCAGACTATAGAGATGTGTTGCAAGACATGATCCCCAACGGACTTCCTCCAACTTGATATAAAGAGTCAACCCGAAACCCAAGAGTAAAAGCATCTTTAAAATTCTTTTCCAAACATGTACCTTGCCATCGATGAATGCCACCTTGTAGCTTTTGTCTTCCGTTGCCGAAATGGACACCGGGTTCTTCTTGAGATCAGGGACATATAAAACTTCTTTCACATGCTTTGTGTTACCCTGATTTAATTGAAGAGTAACATTCTCTACACCCTCTACGAGATAGGTGGCATTATCTCTAAGGATAATCTCCAAGTTTGTCTCCTTCTCTATCAAATTAGAGAGAGATTCCTTGTAACCAGTGAAGTGCCTTGAGGCACCACTATCAATAAGCCAATTTCCCAACGAGTCCGAAGGAGAGGTAGTGGAGAGGGCCGATATCAGATAATACTCATCTTGCTTATTGTTAACAACATTTGATTCATACCTGGAGTTCCTTGCTTTCTTGGAGGGTTGATCATTTCCTTGATTTCCCGCAGTCCTCTTTCCTTTGCCATTGAACCTGCCATTCCTTTGATTGTTCTTGGGGTTGCCCCTAGAGTGATTTTGATCATCATCATGTGATGTGTCCTTTCTATTTGGACACTCCCTCGCGTAGTGGCCAAATTTATTGCAAACAAAGCATCTTCCCTTCCTTCCACCCTTCGATCCGGGCTTTCCTTTGAAATGACCTTTAGACCCAGAATTATTTCTCCTTTTGGCATGAGAGGAGAAAGCAGTGGGGTTGCCTTTGTTTGAAGGCACTTCTTTCTCCACCATCCTTGTCTCTTCTTGAATGCATCTCGACATCAATTCTTCAAACCCTGAAATTTGATCATTGTTGAGAAGAGTGGTTCTAAATATATACCATTCAAATGGGAGCCCTCCAAGGGTAGTGATAGTTAGTTCCCTGTCAGGAATGACTTCTCCAATTGATAGAAGATCATTCTTGATCTCAGTGATCCTTAAGAAGTAGGATTGAATATCCTCGTCCTTGCCCTTCTTAATATCCTTCAACTTATTTTTGAGGAACAAAACTTGATTTGCATCACTAACTTTAAACAAGCTTACCAATCTGTCGCTGATCTCCTTGGAGGTGTTCAACTCGGAAATGTAGGCCACCAAACGCTTGTCAATAGAGTCTCGGATAATCTTCTTTGCTTTGAATTCACCCTTGTGTACTTGTTCTTTGTAGCAGCTGGTGCATTTGATGGAGGCTCCGAAATTTTACCTTCCACATAGTCCAACACTTCTTGCTCTTCCAATGTCAGATCAAGAGACATCTTCCATTCTTGATAGTCAGACTTCTCACGGAGCTTGTCTTCGGCCGGGAAGTGGGATGAGGAACCCATGAAGCCTTTTGACCTTTCCAATTGTCTTTGGTGATTGCTCTTTCACTCTTGCTTGGGCCTTGTCTTCACCGCTTTGATACCATGTTAAATTATGGTGTGTTCTATGCTTAAGAGCAATTTACTTCAAATTTTCTTATCCAAAATAGCAATCACATTAGCATGATAATAAAATGTAGATAGAACATAATGTAAACAGTAGAAGACATGCCAAGACAAGAGACACAAGATGTGGCACCAGCCAGGGACAAACCGCAATGCGGGGAAACCTTTGATCAATTCTTCTTATATTCTTCAATAATTCAATAGAGAGAGAGAGATAGTACAATTACACAAATTTGTAATTTTATGATAGTTGCAACAAAACCCTAACCAACAAAGTCAAAGCTGGTCAAACAGGTAAGAATTGACCTCAAGTCAACCTCAGTCAACTCGGCCTCCAACAACAAGAATGTACAACCTAAAACAGTCCGAAATAATGGTCAAATTGCAGTCAACAGAGGTACAGGTTTTGTGGTTAGCCCTTGACAATCAACATTGGTCAAAGGGTGGTCAAAACAGGTCAATGTTTGCTGCCCAGAAATGCGGCTAGCCTAGGAGAGGCTGCCCAACCCAAACCACACTGAAACTATCCTCGTCGTTGGTCAACGCAGCCAAAACTGTCCACCTGCACCTCGATCAACCCAAGTTAATGTTGCCTTTATCAGATCTGCGTCTTCCTTCCCACGTGTGAGAGACCTGCTCCTCCTACGCATACCCAATCAAGCTAGGAGAGAGAAGAATGAGATGATGAGATGAGTGTGTTTATGCCACAAGGTCTCCTCCTTTTATATGCCACGTTGAGGATAAGCTTGTGGTGTAAAACATTGTTTTGCTTGCTGCCTGACCTTGAAAAATTGTCAAGAATACAAATAAATTCATATCTCCATGAATACATGTTGGAATCGGATGATCGTTAGATCAATCCTACACCTCTCGATGAGAGGAATCCAAGAAAAATATCAGGTACCATAAATAAGGTGACCCACATGGAGTTTGGCCCTAGTTGCCAATTTTAACAAACTTCCCTTTCCTTCCTGCAAATGTTTGAGTCCTTTAATCTTCAACACTTTTGCCTTCAACTTGTCTTTTTCTATCTAGCATAGCGACCACAAGTTGTCGAATGAGGTAACTTCCTTGTCTATGGACATTTGTTACCTTGCTTATCAGTTAGTGTATTTAAGAACAATGATGATTATCTTCTTATCATCTCTCCTAGATCTCCAATTGAGATCTTATGAAGATATCCCTTCATTCTTTGATACCTTCAATTTTGTGTAGATCAGCTCTAAGTGATATGACCTTCTTTTCTGCATTTTCAGAGAATATATCTTCTAGTATTTCATATATCTCTTTGATGTCTTCTCTCTTGCTACATAGGGATCTTTCACTGATTTCATAAGAATCCTATGAGTCCCTTGATCTTTTCCATGCATTCAAACAATGCTTGATCTTTAGAGACTTTTCAATGACTTCTCTTTCGGGGACTATATCTATCCTCCCTTCTTATGCAACGAATTTTGATGACCCAACCAATTTATCGATGTCCTTGCAAACACGAAGTGATTTAACCAAACTTGATTATAGAATGAAATATACTTATTTGACAAGTGAAGATGAACTCTTCTACTTGATCATTTTGATGATGGTTAAAGAAGATGTATTAGAGCTTCCTCTTGGATGATCTTCTTTCAGATGAAAAAATCTTTTCTTCAAAGGTTGCTCGTTTGATGAGGAGGATTTGCTGCATCCTTGGATGATCTTCTTCTAGGGCAAGGAGATGATCCTTGCTTGTTTTTATATCCTTGAAAATTACAATGCCTTCTTGCCTTCAATAGGCTTTGCCTTCTTTTGTAGTGTAGATCAGGTCTGCTTCTAGGGTTTTTGACTTTCTTCAAGATGATGTGATCTTCGTTTTTGAGGTCCTTCAAGCTACCTTACTTTGTAGACAACTCCATGAGGGTCTTGGTGGCCTTTTGATTATATGACTATGGAGACAAAAGCTCTTGCTGTTGTAGACTGCTTCTTCGATCTAGGGTTTAATCTAGGATTTGATTCCTCAATGTAGATCTTGATCCTTTTTCTTTGATATCCTTCAACTTGCTTTGATGCCCTTCTTGAAACTTGATCCTTGAATGTCTCTTTGCTGCCCTTCCTTTAACTTTAGCACCTTAGCTCTGATACCATGTTGAAGAATCTAGGGTAAATCAAGTTAATATGATTCTTCTCGCCATGATAACTATTTGTGAGGTATTTTTAACTTTTTCTTATTAGCACAATCTTCTCTTGTTATTATTAGAGTGTGTCTTCTTAGTTCATCAAATTGTTACTAAAACAAAAGAGACAAGAACACAAGATGTTGGCTTTCTGCTAGGGCCAAAATCTCTCACTCTTTGAGAGGAAAACCTGCACAAAATTCTTCTTATAGAGATTCCAATTGACGAAACCAAGACCATGACCCTTGACCTATTAGGCCACTCCAAGACCAAAACACCAATCCTCTTCTTTGTCATTGCTGAGATCATCATCATTACTGCTGCTAAATCAAGGTCATCACTATTGCATCATTGAGATCATTACTGCTGCAACACTACTGCACCTTCATTGAGATCATTGCTGCACTTTCATCGAGATCAGTGTTGCTCCTTCACTGAGACCTTCACCATGACAACGAGATCTCTGTACTGAGATATGAGAGTTGCATTGAGATCTTCATCTAGATCATGACCTTGTAACTACGTCCTCATCAAGATCACGACTGACGTCATGATTACCATTATGTCGGGATCTTGACTGCGTATAGAATGAAAGTCGAGACAAAGTGTGTTATTGTGGGTTCACCGAGATCCTCATCATCACAATTATGTCGAGACTGTGACTGTGTTCTCTCCCTGCACCGAGATCTTCATCATCACAACCCTGCACCGAGATCTTCATCATCATAACTATGCCGAGACTGTGGCTGTGTTCTTTCCCTGCACTGAGATCTTCATCATCACAACTATGCCGAGATTTTGACCATTGAGGAGGGTGAGATTGTAATCATTAAGGCTTTGAGGAGGCCGAAAAAAACTTCATCTCTGTGGTACCCATTGGAAGAACAAAGATCTCTGAGATTGCGAGGTATTGAGACTGTAATTACTCACTGTAATTACCCATGAAGTTGCAGAGGCATCTGAATTCTATTCTGCCTTGTAATATGGATCTTTACACACCTATATATAGTGGTTAGTCATGCATATAAGCTGACATGAGAGAGGGAACCATTGTGTCTCCTTATTTGAGCTGCCATGACTACTTTTTACATTGTTTGGAGGCCGACTTCTTCAAGAGGGGTTGTGCTTGTCTTTGGAGGGCTGTTAGACATTTCTATAGACTTGTATACATTGAACATAGGTTCAAGAAGAGCTTCTTCATATGACATTGACTCTTTGACTCAATAATAAATCCTAAGGCTCTCAATGGGAGCCACAAACAAATAAACCTCTTGCTCATGAAACCTGTGTAGCAAGGCATACAAAAATAATTTTATTTCTTTTATTTCAACATTTACGAAGATCATGTCATTATGAAGACCGAACCTACTTACACTTTCTTCAACATAGCTGTCTCCCAACAACAGGTTATGGGGGGTAGACCCTGTGGAAATGAGATGATGAAGGACAAGTTGGGAACCAACGAGTTCAGGGGACACTGTTGGGTGGCCTATCTACCTGGTTAAATTTAGCAAGATTTTAAGGATTAAATTTATATTTGAGACTAGTGCCATATGGATTCAAAACTCTTGCTTATTGAATTAGGACCAAGTAACCGGATGGATAACCGCTGCTTGGATGCTTCACTAACTTATATGAAATGCAAATCCTAAGACTTATGTGAGACACAAAGATCTTGGTTATTTTTAATTAAATGCCTAATCTAAGTATGACCTTCCCTTAACTATTTTGAAGCTAGGCTCCAAGGTAGGTTGTGGGAAGGAAGCCAACAAGAAGCAAGCAAGGGCTTGATTAACGATACCTTTTGTTAGGCTCTTATCACGCGATGCCTCCGGTGCTGTAGAGATTGTGGCTCTGACGACTGCAAGGTCACCGTGTTAACCACCGAAGATATGCTAAGCCCCTCAAGCTAGACGAGAAGGGTGGCCCTAGAAGTCTATCAACCAAGCTTATGCTTGGAGGTAAGTTATTAGGTGCAAAACTAGTCCTAGAATGCAATGCGAGATGAGTTATCGAGTGATTCTTGAGTTAAGATTGCTTATGCTAAGTACTTCAATTAAGATTACTCTTTGATTACGATGATAAGTGCCTATTAATGGAAATTAAGGGACAATCCTTAACCACAAGAGAATGTTAACAAGTGCCAAAATGAACGAGTGATGCCAATGATACAATTACTCAAGATAAATGATTCACCAATATACTCAAGATAACAACAACCATAAGCCAATAGTAACAATTAGGGCACTTTTCTATTTAGAACACTTAGTCAATGATTATTAGATTATTAGATAATGTAACCAGTGTTTCTTAGTAATGACAATTAGTGATGTTCCTTAAAATCAATGCCACAAGAGATGTGTTTAGCAGTCTTTTAGACAACACATGCACTAGTGCTTTTCAATGTTAATGAAAGGAACATTCACTACCTCGAAAATCAATGATATGCAAGAATGTTTGCATTTAGAAATGCTAAAAAATATCACTTTCAGATTTATGTTGATGACAGCAAAAGTATTTGTTAGAATTTCCAATTTAACCCAAGAATATGAAACCCCTTTAGGAGCATTTATTTTATTAGTTGGATGAGGTTCCGAACAGTGAGATGTAAGAGATAGAATGAGGCAGCAAAGAAATCAAGAAGCCAATGATCATATCAGTCCTCCAAATCAATGAGAAATCAAGCAATGAATGAGCCCCAAAAAATGCAAGGGGTTTGCAAAGGAGACAAAATGACTGCTGCAATTATCCTTCATACCGCTGCTATATTTATTATCAGACTTTTCAGTATCAGACCTTCAACTAATCAAGATCAGTCACAGATAGCTCACTATGAATCACTGAAATTTGCAGAGAACAAGAGACTGGACACTTGCTATGAGTCCTGAGGTTATTATGCATTGATCTTAGAATGTTTGAAGGCTGATGTATTAGATTTGCTTTTTTGATGATTAGGGCTGTAACATATATATTTCAGATCTGCAATATAGATAATCAAGAGGGAACAAATGGTAAGAGGGCAAACCATTAGGCTCTATTGCCTTTGTTGATGTAAAATTTAGCTAGTGAGAAACCTCCAATATGCATGCCCATCTGTACTCACAAAAACTTCATCTTCAAGACCATATGAGACCTCTGCAAGAGAAATGAATTTACATTGCCCAGAAATCACTGTCAATCTGAAGGTAAGACTGAACTGAGGATTAGCAAGAGAGCAGAGAAGGCTAAGAGGGAAATGATGAGGAGTTGAAGCCTTAGAAGGGCAGCTGTGAGGGCTTCCAAGGCACCACATGTCTGCGGATGAGAGAAGAAGGGCCCAGATTTGGGCTGCGGCACAAAAGAAGGCCCTGAATAGGGCTATGCTGGAGGGATCAAACCCGAAAGGAGAGACGCAAGAGAGAGAGGCCCTTAAAGGGATGCGTATGGGTAAGGCAGCAGAAAAGGGCCTTCAATAGGGGACGCTTACCTTCAGATGACTTCGATCTCTTCATATACAAAAATAAATGGTCCAAACACAGAAAAAACACAAATTTTACCCAAAGTTTACCTTTCTTTTGCCTGCGTTTTCTCCCTTTTGGCTGAGCATTCAGATTCTGGCATATGGGTGTGGTAGATCTGGGCCCAAAGAAAGCATAGGAATGCCAAAACCGCTTGCAGTACCTTTCCTTCGTGAAATGCTTGCCAAAATATTGAAAAAACCCTCGAAACCCGAGTTGAATGGGTAAGAAACTTCAGATTTTCAGAATAGCTCATCCTTTCTTCAGATTTATGGGGTCTTCACCTGCAAAGGAACCTTATGTACAAGATCCTAGCATCTAAATCTTAGATCTCATCGAGACAACCCATGTTAGATTTATACAAGATATGTACAAAAGAAGTCAGATCTATACAAGGGTTAGAAATTTAAATTATTTACAAAATATTACTTTACAATATACACAGTGATTTATGGCTCTTATAAGCAGATCTATTCATTTAATGCACAATAGATAAAAATAGACGAGTGAAATAATTTAAATGGGTGAGTAATGGCCAAGATCTCTGCAAAACCAATCGTTAGATAAGCCTTGAAATTTAACAAAGTGGGCTCTTAAGATTTCTTGTCTTGGGAGTGGGTTGGTCCAATCGAAGACTTCCCTCACGCCCAAGATCTAGATCCCCGAAGTCTCTACGCACTTAAGATCAAGTTATTAAATTAATAGGGGCTAGATAGACATCATAACCCTCAAGATCTAAAGATACCTGCTAGATCAATCAAGTTAGAATGCTTCTTTAAACCCAGTAGCTAATGCAAGATACTCATGCAAATAGTTAATTCAATCAAATGGCTAAAGAAATAATAACTTATAAAATATTATTCAATAGAGCATTAAGAACATGATCAAAAAATTTACCACAAGAAGCAAAAGAGGAACACCACCATGAATAAGCCTTGAAGTCTTTTGCTTTATTGATAAAAAAATATTACAACCAGCGGAGCTTGACTTGGAGCTTCTTTCTTACAAATTTTTTCCTGTCACTTGAGAAGCAAATGGTTTCTAATTTATAGATAAATCCTCCAAATGGAAGATAACGGCTAGTTGGCTTCATCCCCATCAAAATAATCTCGACCATTGATAGATTTTTGATCATTTTTTAATCTCCACCATCGAAAATCTTTATTTTTGAGGAATTGTCGAATTTCTCATTTAACCCATTTTTTATTAGCTCAAAATTAATTATTTTAAGCTAATTTTTTCAAAAAATTGACTTTGACTTAACCACCAAGGCCCAAAGGTCCAATTTTTCTTGAAATTTCCAATATTCCTTTGGTGGGGAACCTTCAAAGATTAATTTCTTTAATACCCACGAATTTTTCCACTTGGAGAATTTGATTTCTCTAGGATTTTAATTTTGACTCTAACTAATTAAATTTTTGGCTTAGGATTTTCTTTTTCTTTTGTCAGAAAATTTAATTAATTGACACTTGAGGGGATTAAATAATTTTTCCACCCTCTAATATTTTAGCCATGGTGTCTAAGTATGGACCATGCATAAAATATTTTTTACATAAGATAATTACATTTCAACCCTCGAAGGGGGAACACCCATTCATTATAGACACTCAATTTATTAGACAATTCTACGACTTAATATGATCTAGTAGATCAAGTGATTTGTAATAAAATAATTTAGCTAACTAGCTTAAATTATTCCCAAATCACTTTTACAAAAGACTCGACTAAAACATTAGGACTCACCTAAGATTTTGACAATAAATTCCACCCTAGCTTTGGGGTGAGGCTGGAGGGGAAAACTCTGCGGACCATCCGTGTTTAGAAACACAGATGAATCAATGAGAAAAAAAACCTCCTAAGATGAAATTCATCGCCAAAATAATAGGGTTACCTAGGTTGTTACATACATATATGGTCTTAATAGCATCATTTACATCAAAATTTTGCAGAATGGGTTTACAACTCTGATAGACTAACGACTGATGATGATGAGTCCAGGATATCTGACTGCTCGAACATGATGGAATCCTTTGCAAAAATGTGTACTGCTATAGGATAGTTGACATAGAGTGGTCAACAAGGCTGAATTGTACTTTGGAGGTTTCCGGGACTTTCTAGACTCAAAATAAATTCTTTTGCAAAGTACATCTTGCCCAGAAGGGTCTTATAATCATGATGTTGACTCTCTTTACTCATGACAATAAACCTATGACCTAACAAACCCTAGAAGCATGAAGAACATGCTTTTACCTAGAAGATCATCAATAAGAAGCATGAAACCCCTGCTTTAAAATAATTTTTCTTTCTTTCTTCTTTTGTTTGTTACATAAGATATACATATTAAAATGAGTAGAATAACAATTATGAAGACTGAAACTAGTTACATTTCCAACACACACAAGACAAATAATTTGGCCTCAACAGATCTGATCTTAATTCTTTCTACAGATTCGTTCTACCTCTCTGCCATGGGTACGAACTTTCCGCCTCAGAGTTGGCCGAATTGATGTGCCTCAAACTTGATCAAATTGTTGTGAATCAAGGAGGACGAAATGGGGCGTATATATATAGAGTCAAGGAGAGGCTGAATGGGTGCCTCTAGAAGCAGGGCTGACTTAATTTCATGAAGGGGTCGACTTGTCATTGTAGGAGGGCTGACTAGGTCGTTTTGGAACCATAATTCAAATTTAAAAATTAAATTCTTTTCTTTTAAAGCAAGCATGAAGAACATGCTTTACAAAATAAATCAATGGTCAAAAATAATAATTATGAAGATCGGCCATAGCTACAAAAATTCAACAACCCACCTCGCCTTCCCCTCCCCCCCCCCCCCCCCCAAAAAAAAAAAAAAAATCTCTCTCCCTATCCCACCCATAAGAAGCATTACTTTAGCTGAAACCTTAAGGGAATCCACCACGTAGTCATATAATTTTATGCTAATTTCATGATTATTGTTGTTTAAGATTTGTAATTTATTATTGCTGGACTGTTATTACATGTATATCATTTATGCTTGATTTATGTAATAATATCTCACTATTGTATGGTAAAAGATACTTATTCTCCAACTTGAAGAGTGATTTTATAGTGCTAATTTATATTTCTGCTGTACCTAAAATTTATTTCAGATTTCAGCATTAACTAGTTAGCTTCTAACCCTCTCTATATATAGTGGTGGTTGATGCCCTAGCTTCATGTTGAATTTTCTGACGACATCTAATCATTTGATTGGCACTAGTCTATTTAACAACATATTGAGTTGTGAGTTGTCTGAAGTGAATCGTATTGTGCATACAATGGGATACTTTACAAGTTCATTTCCATAAATTGGGATACCCCTAGTGGCTTCAAGGAGCTGGCCTAAAGTGAAGGGGAGATTGTACTAACGTGGCAGTGGTTCATTTTCCAAGTGTGCTTATCCTGGTGGCACTACAATTGGGACTTTTATAAGGGCACTAATTTTGACGGTAATAGCAAGTAGTTCAATCATAGTTTTTCCTAGCAGTTAAGTAGATCAATGGTTACATTCTCCATTTCTATATAGGTTGTTTCTTCCAATACCCCTTCATTAGACGAGTAGTTCAGTAGTACCACTCTCCCAATAGGTGTGCGGTTTGGTGAGGATATGTCTTCCTGCCCTCCTCCATTTGGTGAGTAGGTTCATAACAGTTTTCTCCAACATATGAGTAATTTGGTGGCAACATATATCAACTTATTGGGTCCATTTTTATATTGAGTTGGGTCATCACAAACCCACTCTCCCTTCTTCTAGCTACGGATGACTTTACTCTCGCCCACTTTTCTGTATTGTATTTGTGGCTCTTTTCAATGCTTCCTTATTAGATAGTACTACGTTTCACTATATGATGAATAGTTCGGTGCTGGATGAGTTGAGTAGTTCCATGACAATTGTTGGGTCTTCACATACAAATCCATGCTTTTATTTGTGTTAGGTTGTCTTGTACCCACTTTTTATATTTTGAGCTATAGATGTATCTCTATCAAGCTAGATATGACCACCCCTTTTGTTAGTTATGTAGCTCGAATAGGTGTTCTAGTCTCAAGTGGTGTCAATGAGGCTAGGAACACGGGGATTAATTATCTCCAAGTTGAGTTTATTTTTTCTAAGTGAAAATGTCTTGATTAGGTTATTAACCAGTTTTAAATATTTTTCTAAGTCTAACTTAGGGAAATGGGTTAATTAATTAGTATTAATTAAGAAAAGTCGATTTCTCTCCATTGACTTCTAGAAAAGTGACTTGATGGGGTCAAGATGATCTTAGCCATCGATTATAAGTAGATCGTGGCCATTGATTCGTCAAAAAGAGATTATAAGAGGAAATCAATGGGGCTCTTGGAGATACAATTCGAGTGAGCAAGGGCATAATCATAGCGTGGAAGACACCGGTAGTAGGGTTCTATAGTGATTGAGAACAATTTGCTAGAGAGAATTTCTTCACAGTGATTTCCAGTTTCTCAGTGACAAAGGGAGATCGAATTATTTTGCAGAGGTCGTGTTTCTATAGGTGGTGCGAATTGACAAGGAGAGGCTGATTTGCTAGAGTCAAGGCCGAGATGCCGGAAGGGAGAGCGAATTTTCTAGGAGGTCGATTTGTATGAGGAAAGGACAAGTTTGCTAGAGAAATCGATTTTCTAGTGGAGGCCAAATTATTCTACCAGAGATTGTGAGTTGCTAATGAATTCTCCAGAAACACATATGGGTCGATTTTGGGTTGTATAGGAGGGTCAAATTGATTCAGAGGGGTCAAATAGCTTCCAAGAAGTGAAGAAATTGCTTGCAGAAGTCAAAGTTGCTTGAAGAAGTGAAGAAGTTGCTTGTAGTTGTGTTTTATTCAGTATTTGCAGTAAATAATGTCTTGATTAGATTATTAACCAGTTTTAATTATTTTTCTAAGTCTAACTTAGGGAAATCGGTTAATTAATCTGTATTAATTGAGGCAAGTCGATTTCTGTCTATTGACTTCTAGGAAAGTGACTTGATGGGGTCAAGATGATCTTAGCCATCGATTGTGAGTAGATTGTGGCCATTGATTCATCAACGAGAGATTATAAGAGGAAATCAATGGGGCTCTTGGAGATACAATTCGAGTGAGCAAGGGCACAATGATAGTGTGGAAGACACTGGTAGTAGGGTTCTACAATGATTGAGAATAATTTGCCAGAGAGAATTTCTTCACAATGATTTCCAGTTTCTTAGTGACAGAGGGAGATCAAATTATTTTGCAGAAGTCGTGTTTCTATAGGTGGTGTTTATAGATGGTGCGAATTGACAAGGAGAGGCCGATTTGCTAGAGTGAAGGCCGAGTTGCCGGAAGGGAGAGCGAATTTTCTAGGAGGTCGATTTGTAGGAGGAAAGGACAAGTTTTCTTGAGAAATCGATTTTCTAGTGGAGGCCAAATTATTCTACTAGAGATTGTGAGTTGCCAGTGAATTCTCCAAGCAACACGTGGGTCGATTTTGGGTTGTACAGGAGGGCCAAATTGATTCAGAGGGGTCAAATAGCTTCCAAGAAGTGAAGAAGTTGCTTGCAGAAGTCAAAGTTGCTTGAAGAACTGAAGAAGTTTCTTGTAGTTGTGTTTTATTCAATATTTGCAGTAAATAATGTCTTGATAAGATTATTAACTAGTTTTAAATAATGTCTAACTTAGGGAAATGGGTTAATTAATCAGTATTAATTGAGACAAGTCGATTTCTCTCTATTGACTTCTAGAAAAGTGACTTGATGGGGTCAAGATGATCTTAGCCATCGATTGTGAGTAGATTGTGGCCATTGATTCGTCAACGAGAGATTATAAGAGGAAATCATTGGGGCTCTTGGAGATACAATTCGAGTGAGCATGGGCACAGTGATAGTGTGGAAGACACCAGTAGTAGGGTTATACAATGATTGAGAACAATTTGCTAGAGAGAATTTCTTCACAGTGATTTCCAGTTTCTTAGTGACAGAGGGAGATCGAATTATTTTGCAGAGATCGTGTTTCTATAGGTGGTGCAAATTGACAAGGAGATGTCGATTTGCTAGAGTGAAGGCTGAGTTGCCGGAAGGGAGAGCGGATTTTCTAGGAGGTCGATTTGTAGGAGGAAAGGACAAGTTTGTCAGAGAAATCTATTTTTTAGTGGAGGCCAAATTATTGTACCAGAGATCGTGAGTTGCCAGTGAATTCTCCAAGCAACACATGTGGGTCGATTTTGGGTTGTACAGGGGGGCCAAATTGATTCAGAGGGGTCAAATAGCTTCCAAGAAGTGAAGAAGTTGCTTGCAGAAGTTGAAGTTGTTTGAAGAAGTGAAGAAGTTGCTTATAGTTGTGTTTTATTCAATATTTGCAGTAAATAATGTCTTGAATAGATTATTAACCAGTTTTAATAATTTTTCTAAGTCTAACTTAGGGAAATGGGTTAATTAATCAATATTAATTGAGACAAGTCGATTTCTCTCTATTGACTTCTAGAAAAGTGACTTGATGGGGTCAAGATGATCTTAGCCATTGATTATGAGTAGATCGTGGCCATTGATTTGTCAACGAGAGATTATAAGAGGAAATCAATGGAGCTCTTGGAGATACAATTTGAGTGAGCAAGGGCACAGTGATAGCGTGGAAGACACTGGTAGTAGGGTTCTACAATGATTAGGAACAATTTGCCAGAGAGAATTTCTTCACAGTGATTCCCAGTTTCTTAGTGACAAAGGGAGATCGAATTATTTTGCAGAGGTCGTGTTTCTATAGGTGGTGCGAATTGACAAAGGAGATGCCGATTTGCCAGAGTGAAGGTCGAGTTATCGGAAGGGAGAGTGGATTTTCTAGGAGGTCGATTTGCAGGAGGAAAGCACAAGTTTGCCAGAGAAATCGATTTTCTAGTAGAGGCCAAATTATTCTACCAGAGATTGTGAGTTGCTAGTGAATTCTCCAAGCTGCACATGTGGGTCGATTTTGGGTTGTACAAGAGGGCCAAATTGATTCAGAGGGGTCAAATAGCTTCCAAGAAGTGAAGAAGTTGCTTGCAGAAGTCGAAGTTGCTTGAAGAAGTGAAGAAGTTGCTTGTAGTTGTGTTTTATTCAGTATTAGCAGTCAATAATTTGCTGGGAAAAATAATCTAAAAGATAGGAGAATAATAAACAGATTAACTGCAATAAAATTTTCACACTTTTGTACTTTATCATCCATTTTCACATTTTCATGCTAAGATTTGGGGGTGTGTTTTAAAGATGGTAATCTTCACATGTGGTCATTTATGGGGTGCGCGCCCTTGTTTTGTGGGCCCATAATGTGCTCTTCAAGGAATGCCTCCCTTCTTGAAATAACACCTCACTTGAGTTGTGTATAAATACACAACTCAAGCTTTCATTTGTATTATCTAATCATATTGATTCATAGTTATTTTTAGCCTACGATCATGATTCTTTAGCCTATGGGATTCATATCTTGTATTTCTCTTGTTCATGGGTTCGTTTTCTCTTCTCTTTATGATGTGCTTATGGTCATTGTTGATTTAGGGATTGTTAGTGGTTCCATTCTATCTTTCTCTCTTTCTTATAGTCTCAATATTGATGATGGTTTATTTTCTTTCACACCAATTATTCTCTTGAATTTCTAAAATTTCTTCTTATTCGAAGCTTTTGTAAAGATGTCTACAAGTGGATCATTAGTTTTAATGTAAACAAGTTCAACTTCTTTTTCCTAGACCTACTTTCTGATGAAGCGATGATGTATCTCAATGTGCTTGGTTCTTCTTAAGTTGAATCACACTTTGGTTGCCATGATAATAAGGAGGTCATAAAAATTGAAGAGTATTCTAGTTTAGTTAAAATTACAAGTGGGCATTTTCTGAGAGGGGCTAAAGATTTTAATAATATATCCCACAAGTGTATGGAAACATATATTCTGTTTTAAAGTACACAAGCTCAATCTCTTTGTTTTGGACCTACTCTTTGATGAAGTGATGGTGTATCTCATTGTTCTTGGCTCTTCTTGAATTGAAGCACACTCTGGTTGTCATGATACACAAATTGATTTTGTCAAGGATAAAGAGCTTGGGGTGGGTTGGTGGATTGCTGTTAAAAAGGTTCAAAAAATTTGAAGAATATTTTAGTTTGGGTAAATTTGTAAGTGGAGGGGCTGCAGATGTTAATAAGATAGCCCCCAAGTAAGAGGATAAGTTTCTGGCGTTCACTTAGTTTCCTAAGTGGAGAGTTTTTTGATATGTTTTTTCCTGACATGGTTCCATTACAACTCATCTGCTAAGATTTTTCTATTGCATGTGTGCTTTAACTTTTCTCGAACATTGTCAAAATTTGATGTACTTTTATAAGTTCACTTTGCCATTTTTTGTTTACAATAAGTTCACACACGCATACGCACATTGTGAATTGGTGAAATCGACTAGGGTGGGCTCGTACTCGCGTGACATGGGGTTGATTCCAATTGCTACCACTATAACCTTCAGGTGTACCACTGCCAGCCCCTTGCATGGCACATAGGGCTAGTCAGGGGTTTGAACCAGTGGTGTCACAAGGAGTGCCTTAACAGTGCTCTCTGTCATCAACTGATCTACACCCTGAGGGTAGAATAAGTTCACATATTACTTGGCTGATAATCTGGCTTTTTTAATGAAATAAATCTTTAGACACAGTTTTATACAATAATATTTTTGTAATTTTGTGCTTGTATGAATATTTATGCATGCTACTTTTGCTTCCTTGTTATAGTTAGCCATTGTCAAGGTTTGGAATGTAAAAGGCTATGTTGGATGGAGTGCTCAACATACATTTTGCAGGTTTGATGTGGTTACAATTTCTATAATATTGCAGGAATACCTGCCTATCTTGTTGGTGGCTGTGTCAGGGACCTCCTTTTAAAGAAAACACCTAAAGACTTTGATGTTATCACGAAGGCTGGGCCTCAGCAGGTTTCTGAAGTTTTCAAGAGCAGTTTGCATATTTCATATTTACCACATTATTCTAATATGTTTGTAAAGTGGATGTTTGTCTGCCATGCAGATTAGGTATGTTTTTCCAAAATGTTACATAGTTGGCAAACGGTTTCCTATTTGCCATGTTTACATTGGAAGCTCTATTGTGGAGGTTTGTCACTTATGATTCAATTAGTCTTGTCATTGTTGTGCATATAGTATTGCAATGTTTTATTTTTAGTAATTTTTTGGAAACCTACATTGAAAAAAGGTGCTACCTTGCGAGAACTATTCCATATTTTGATTGACCCCTTCTAACAATTGATTATCTTCCAAGAACACGCTGAGAGCCTTTAGTATCAGAATCTTAATATATTCATTTAAAATTGCAAGTTCTGGTGTTCTAGGTGGCAAGCTTTGGAACATCTGAAAAAGTTCCAACTAGTAGATGTTTATCTTTTCCACGGAAGCCTGCTTCTTGTGGTGGTCTTGACTATGTTCGGTGGAAGGATTGCATGATGAGGGACTTCACTATTAATGGGTAGTTAACATCATTCTTAACATTTCAGGATATTGTTTTATGTGTGTTCACTGTTTATTAGATTAATTTGAAAGACCCACATTCATGTAAAATAGGAAGCATAAACAGGAATATTGTATAGAGAGTTCATTCTTTCTTTTGGAAATACGGCAGAAGTTTTAATGTATTTGTTAAGTGCTTATGGAATATTTTATCGGGCTCAGTTTGCTGGTTGTTTCATGGAACTTTGGTGTACAGTTTGATCTATGACCCATTTGCAAATCAGGTTTATGACTATATTGGTGGAATGAAAGACTTAAAAATGGCTGAGGTGAGCAGGCATTGCTATTCATTCCATAGTTGATGCTGTTTATTCCCCCTCTGTAATGCATGGCAGAGTTTTATTTGTTAAAGACCAGGCAGGTTAAAGAACAAATAACTTCTCCCATATTTATGCTTTTATTTGTTACCATCCAATACCCTGTGACTGTGGTTACTGATCTTGAGTATTACACCACTTGTCTTAAGGGGTCATTTTATCATATCTGCTGTTTGAAGACTACCTGCAATCTTGATATGTTATGCTTTATGAAGCTGTCTTACCTGATTTTTTATTACTAATTGCATCTTGCAAATAGGTGCGAACAATTACTCCTGCTCATGCTTCATTTGAGGGAGATTGTGGTAGGTTGATTTCAATCTGAAATATCAGTTTTGATTGGGAAATTAAAAGCGTACTTGTGATCTAAAACTCAAATAATTTTTGGTCATCAGTCAATGTTTTAATGAGCATTAATAATTTATTTCTGTCTTCAGCTCAGATTTTACGGGCATTTAGAGTTGCTGGTCGTCTTCGCTTTCAGTTTACTAGAGATACAGCTTGTGCTATACGAGATCTTGCTCATTCTATAGTGACACTTGACAGGGTACTAATTGAAACTGTGCTGATATTGATACCTCTCTTTGATACCTTCATTTATTTTGTATGCTTTATACTGGACGTGTTCATTTTCTGTTATATTTACAAGATTTCCGTGATATTTACCAATAGCAAAGGTTGATGATGGAGATGAACTACATACTTGCATATGGAGCTGCAGAAGCCTCTCTCCTTTTGCTGACAAGATATAAAGTTCTAGATATTTTACTCCCGTTTCAGGTTACTATACCGTTGCTGGATTGAATATTCTTTTTCCTCTTTAAAACTGTCTCTGAACTTAATCATGAAGTTGTTCTGTGTTGCCCTTTGCAGGCAGCATATTTTTCTTCTCAAGGTTCAAAAACACGTGATGAAAGATGTGGTACACAGTCAAATATGCTTTTGGTAGGTGCTGCCTCGCATTTGTCTTTTTTATCATTGTTTTAGTAATTAAATTGGAGAAAATGACCTTTTTTTTGTTCTTATGTGATGCATTAGAATTTATCATCCTGTGGACATGGAGCATGGTACTAGGCCATGATGAACTCTGTGAACAAAAACTCTAAAACTTGAAATTATAATCTGACTAGCTGCAAAGCAATCCTAATCGTCCTCATGTTTTTTGCCTTCTTTATGCATGCCTCAGCACTCATAGATTCTCGGGTATCAAGCAGGGAAAATATGTCAAAACATTATCTACATGCATTTTATTCTTTGATAAGAACATCATTGGTTTTATATTAATCTGATTTCATTTAGGGATGGAAAGAACACATGCTTGTCGATTTGTGAATAGACTAGTTATATCCCAGTTTTTGAACAGGGGAAGAATTGCCAGTGCCTCTTCTGCTAGGATTTGTTTTTCAAATTCTGGAGGTTCCTTTTTCCTGAAAGGATTTAGATATCCACCTAGTAATCATTGAAGACTAATGGTATTCATTGTTTTGACAATGGCTTTTGCAAATTTGCAAGCCTGTAATGAAGTACTTAAATTCTGGCTCTGCTGGTGGAAGAGCTAATACATAGCAGGTAGTTGACATCTTAAAATAATCTGTTATTTTTGACGAATCCTGCACTTGTTTAGTCAGAGTTTGTTTGGCTGCTCTGCCAAAAAATAAAGGTGACCCTTAAAATTTGGTGTGGGGTTTGGATTTGGGGTTGTGTGGTTATTGAACAGTTTGAACTTTTGAATAGTCCCCTGAAGCTTGAGGTTATTTAGCTAGTATATTTCTTGTGATTACAGATGGTCCCAATGACCAAAGTTTTGTACTTTAGATATTACTTATTGAGTGATCCAAGCTTTGCTTGCACATTCCAAATGTGAGTGGGCTATGTTTATGTTCCTGAAGGTGTGTGGGTTTCCTGTTATCCAGATCCACCATATGACATACTTAGGTACTGTTACCCACCAAAATTGGCTAACACACAGGAGAAATTTTTTCTCTTTCTTTGTCAGCCAGCAGCCCCATGATGGCCCACAGATAGCTTCGCATCAAAGCTCTCCACCTATGCTCTGGTCAGTCCTCTATCCCATCTGGCATGTTGCTTAAGGAAGGTGGGTCATCTATCGGAAGGTACACTAACCAGTTTTGAAATCATGTGCTTTCATTTATTGTATTGGATCACTTGGCACACTGGATGATTGATCACTCTTGTTTGTACCCTTGTTCTGATGCTTCATCTGGGAGGTTATCCCCTGGCCCTAGTTCAGTTTGACCTTCTTCAGGAGGGGCACTAATAGGAGGCATTGATTGAAGTAGTGTGCCCAAGGTATTCCATACTTGACACTTTCCAGAATCCATATTTCCCTTATTGTCCACATCCATTCTTTGGGTTGATTGTTAGCCGCACTTTCTTAAAAATCAATAATAAATCCAATTAAATAAATAAAATCATGAGAATTCCTCAAACCAAGGATTCTAGTTTGGATGAGAGATTCTCTCCAACTAGCTCTCCTAAATTAGTGTGTAAGTTGAGAAATTGTCTCAACCAAGTGAGTCTAAGATAGACGCACTATCTTAAGACCACTTTCTCTTGCATTTAAATGTATTATTAAATTATTTGAATAAGAGAGAATTACATGAGCATGAGAGACCACATGATGGCTCTCTGCCTTTTTCGCCAGTTTTGTTATGTGTTAATTTGCTGTGCGTATGGTTATATGGCTTTGTGATTCTTCTTTATTTGGTATCAGAGCCACACGATCAAAGGCTATTTCTATGAATCTGTGGATGTGTGCAGTCAAATCATCAGCCAAGTCATGGCCACTTCTCGGAGTGAGCAACCAATGCAAGCATGCATAAAGGATGATTGCGTGTACATCGATCAGGAGTCTTGTAATAGAGCGCGCTTGTTATTTGTGCATGTTTGAATGTTTGAATATGCCAGTTCATACATAGATCAAATGCACAGTGCAGTTCAACGCCAGCTTCATCGAGCGATTGACTTCTTTGGCATGTTCCTTTCTGGCGTAGTCCATAGAAGTCTATAATAATTCTTTGTGGGAAATGCAGGCATGGGGTATCTGCCCCAATATTTTCATCAAAGAATCTGTTTGCACAAGCCTCAACAACCTCCTCTCTTCCTTGGCAGATTTTTTCCTTTCCAGTGGACTGACGACTTCCTAATGAAGACGGTCTCTCACAGCGTTATTCAAATTCTTTAATTCCTCCTGCTAGCAATCGCCATTGAGCAGGAAGGGGCAGGCACGAGATTGTGCGGGCATAACAACGCCCCGCCTTTGCAGAAACCATGGATTGAATCTTTGAAACTCAACAATATCTGGATATAGGGTAGACCTGTTACCAAGAAGGGAATTCTGAGCCATGCGGAACAATTTTCGCTCTTGAAAGACTTGATTGAGAAGTCTGCGAGCAGCCATTGATGCAGATCTGGATTGGCTGAGGAGCCAATAGTGTTGAGCGGCATACCTGTGTGAAGGATTTCCCAGCGAGAAAATTCTGGAGGGCCCGTGATACATTCAAACATTTAATGTGGATGTTTTGAGTTCATCCCTTCCAATGATAGCGTAGGTGTTATGTTCAAATTGATTATTAATCTGACTGTTTGAGGCAATAAATAATTTAATTGAGTGGAAAACTGGATCGTTTGATCTGTTGTTGAGCAAGTGTTTCACCCCAAGAAGAGCCCACTGAGTTAGGAGACACGCACCAATTTGGTTGATTACAAATGGTGGGGAGGAAATGGTGTGCAATTGTCGATCCAAGGAGGTGAACATATATTACGCTTTCTTGCATCTTATGGGAGCTACGCTGGAGTTGAATTTTCTCTGTGATCCATTGTTGTTGCATGAGAGATCGTTGAGTGATTAAGGAAAACCATCTCTATGTTTTCTATTGGGTATATAATTTTGTGTAGAGAGGTTAAGGATTGTGAGGCATCTTGTTTGACAACTAGAGTTTTGATTGCGAGTTACAAATGCTTGTGAGTTCAAATTTGTGCGAAGAGTTAAGACCCTGTGGAGCCGTCGTTGTGTTTCCATTGAGGGGTTCCTTCAGAGAATCACAGGGTTAAGATTGGTGGTGCCATGAGCCCAACATCGTCCAACATGCAGTGGAAGCGTGAATGTAGGAGGAGATTCTTGGGTATTTGGATGCTGCGTAAGGTTTGCCTAGAGAGCTAAACGTGACTTTGCAAGTTCATATTATCTCAATTTAGGCCTCTGCAAGCTTGAGACCATTTTTTTTATTTATGTTTTGGTCATCGCTTCCCGATATAGAGCGTAGAGTGCATTGATATAATGAAAACTTTAGGTTAAAAAATTGTTGCATTGCAGCGCTAATGGTCAAAACTCAAAAGCAGGAGGTCAGTTGATGGGTTAGTTCACTTTTTTTCTTTTTATATCAATCAGCATGCCCGCCGTAAGTGATTTTGACAAAATGTTTATGTGCTCTTTGAGCTTAATTAACCGTTTGAACCCATAGTTCCGATTAATTCATCCTCTTCAGAGGACCTGTCTGATCCCGAAAGCAGGGCTTCAGAACACAAAATAAGGAATTGGGTAGTGTTGCAGTAAAGGCAAAATTCAGTGCAAGCTTTTGTATGAGGTTGGCTGCGAATGGTATGAGATTTCACAACTCAAGTTTCTGGCCACTACTGCTTGCAAAATCGCAACAATACTGACAATAACCTGGATTCTTTGTTTAAAACTTAGCGTGGGTCTACACATTTCTTAGAATTGAAGACTTTTCTTATGCTTGAATATCCTTCATTAATATTTATAAATAAATGTATGATACTCACTTAGTGTGGTTGTTTCCAAGATTTACGTAGGTCTTTCATAAGAAAGTGGGAGACAAAAGAGTGGTGTAGTGTGAAGTGGGAATTTTTACATTAGAAATCACATGTGTGATAATGAAACTTTTGTAATGGAGAGATAAGGTAAATTTATTTTTGTAATTTTGGAGCAATAAGTGTGCATTTTTTTAAGTGTGGAATGACAAGTGAGACTTTTTTATAAAGTAAGGGATTATTTCCTTGTAATGGAGTGATAAGGTGTATTTGTTAAGGAGGTCATTTTTTGTTGAAGAAAGCGGGTGAGTCAGTTTTTTGAAGACAATTTGACCAAGGAGTTCTCAGTCTCTGCTTGGGACGCCTCATTGAAGACATTGTCATGATGATGTATCTTGAAGGTTAATAAACACATATCTTTTTGTGGTGATCGTGTCCTAGATCCGCATGAAATTGAATAAGGGGATCATAGGTACACTCTGTGTCGTGAATGTGTTTGCATGGTTTGTGTCGCGTTCATTAAATGGTTTCTTTGTCATCTGTTTACACAAACTAAATGGGCATAAGAAACGCTTAAGTATAAGCATGCTCGATCAAGCTCTTGAAATGAACACTCTTGTAATCAATTAAGTTCATAAGCACAAAGCGTCACATCATCGACTTGATAAAAGCTGCTACAACATTTCACATTATGTAATCAAAGAAATCAAGTTAAGGACGCTACAAAAATCAAGCATTTCAAGCCAAGGCGACATTTCTACATCAACATCCAATCAAGCTGTCATCTCTATCAACAATTTTTGCAGCCATTCAACAACAATTTTTTGGCAATTGCGCTTGCACCATTTTTTTAATAAAATACCAAACTGTAACTTGCAAATCATAATTTGTAAGTTGGCTTGTAATTAAAGACAAATTAAGTTAAATTGTCTGGGTGCATTTTCGGTTGTAACCGACACCCGCATTTGATTTGTTAAAGTGCATCATTAAGTCAAGTCAGTTGTTACTTGAACATTGAATTTATCATTTGTCACTTGGGTGCATTTTCGACAGTGTTCGACACCCATCATTTTTCAGCACATTCAGTGCATCACTAAGTGCAGTAATCACCCAAGAGTTCAAGACAACAGGTGTTTAAAGCAAGTACAACAATCATCAACAAGCGAGCATGTCATTAAAAACAATCAAACAAACAAGTATTTCAAGTAAAAACAATCAAGCAAATGAGCGTGTTCATACAATAATCAAGCAAGCAATCATCATCAAACGAGCGTGACTTCTAATCTTCAAGTGAGCATCAAAACAAGCATGTGTCTATAGCAAGCGCACCAAGATCAAGTGAGCGTGTCAAGTAACCAAATCAAGTGTGACAGTTCAACACACAACAAGTGAGCCTGTGTAAAGTTCATTACAACATCCATAATGTCCCTTTCAAGCAAAGTGATCGTCATCAAGCGAGTGTCAAGTCAACAATTCAAGCAAGTGTTTAAAACATCAACAATTAGCAAACAATACATGCGAGCCTGTCATTTCAGTGATCAACTCAAGTGTGCAATTTTCAAGCACGACTTCTACACCAAGCAAGCCTGACTTCAAAGTAAGCAAGGCAACATGGCGACACACATTCAACTGTCCCAAATTCTTCACAATTTAATGTTATCATCAGTCGACGACACGGTGCACATCAACAAAACCACTCTTGCTGACATTCAAGTGCATCTTCAACATGCACATGAAACGATTGAGTTCCTTCAACTAGAATTGCAACTGCAGAGAATTGAGTTGCAAGAGAAGCGTGTTGCTTCCAAGTCTTTTTCGGATACAATTGATCATTCGAACTCACTCATCCAACCAGCTTCAAGTGTTGAAGTTGTTCTAGTGCAACTTTCTTCCTAACCCATCATCAAGCCATGGGAAGAAATCCAAAGTAATCGAAATCGATGCGGCTTAGGATATGTCAAAGATGATGACAACTTACATATCCTTGATTATTCAAAGCTCATTCAGTTCGTCAGTGCCAGATTACTTGCACAAATCAACTCAGCAAGTTCTTAGCAACTTGCAGACAGATGTCAATGCACACAAACTGAAGTTGCAGCCAAACAGAAATGCACACAAACTCAAGTTGCAGACAAACCGACATGTTCTCATTGTCAAAGAACAGGTCATCTGGAAGATCAGTGCTTTGATCTCCATCCTTGTCACCATTGTGGCAAGCGGAATCATTCCTCAGAGAAATGCCACAAACAGGACCAACCTGCCAGATTGAAGATAAATTGTTCATGGGTTGATCCCTGGGAATGGCCATCCACAACCAGAAGTTTGTACAAGTTTTACAATCGGTTTCACTCACACATATTGCAGCCAATAGTCAAATGACAATGGTACTTTCGTGTAGTTGAACGGGGGAGTACAACAGTGAAACTCTCCTACACCTGAAGGGGGGGCGGGGGGAGTTCAGATATCAGATGCAGATGATTGTCTCTCCTTTCAGCTGACAGAGGGGGGAAAATGTCAATGAAATTGACAAGTGGTTGTCAGACTGAAAGTCTCGACAACATCAACGAATCAACCAGTGGGCATCAACAACAAAAGCTGCAGTGAGCAGTTTTTCAAACACAACAAAAGCAACAGTGAGTTGTTTTTCAAAGTCATCAGCCAGTGGGCGATCATCATTAGCAAATACACCAGTGGGTGTTCATTAAATTGTGTCAGTGGACACTGGAAGCTGTTTCCAAGCAAAGGACAGTTGGATCCTTTTGCAGCTTGGCACGTGATGGGTTGTCAAGCGACATTCAAAGATGAATCAGACACGCAGCTGATTCATGTTCTCTTCAGATTTGAGTTTTTCCCAGCATCTAGCTTTGGCGGTTTTTCAGGCAAATGTTTTTTGCGGATCAACTTGAGAACTTGGAAGATGGTTCTTTGTTCGTTTTGGATTTATCATTGAGGGGGGGAATGTTAGCCTCACTCTCTTAAAAATCAATAAGAAATCCAATTAAATAAATAAAATCACGAGAATTCCTCAATCCAAGGATTCTAGTTTGGATGAGAGATTCTCTCCAACTAGCTCTCCTAAATTAGTGTGTAAGTTGAGAAATTTTCTCAATCAAGTGAGTCTAAGATAGACGCACTATGTTAAGGCCACTTGCTCATGCTCATGTATTTAAATGTATTATCAAATTATTTGAATAAGAGAATTACATGAGCATGAGAGACCACATGATGGCTCTCTACCTTTTCCGCCAGTTTTGTTCTATGTGTTAATTTGTTGTGCATATAGTTATATGGCTTTGTGATTCTTCTTCATTGATTATCATTTGTCATTGGGACTAATACCCTTTATCCTCATCTCTAAGTTAGGTCCCAGAAATTTTGTCTAAGAGTTTGATGTAGTTAAAAGAAAGATAAAATCATATGAAGCCACAAATAAGGAAAAGAAAAATGCAAAACATCGCTGCAACATAGTAAGCACATGAGCAAAAGCCTAGATTGAGCTCTACCCCTCTTATTAACTATCACCCAGTGCCTCAGCATCTCATGCTCTTCTATCTGAAAGGAACTCATGAATGTCCCAACCTTGATGAGTGAGAAACTGTGACATCTTCAAGGCGTATGGGAAAAACATAAAGTTAGCTCTCCTAAGCTATGGAAGAAAGAAAGATACATCATTAAAGTAAAAGGCGCACCGGAGGGGTGGAAAAGAAGGGTTAAGGAAAGGGGTAACTCATGTCTGCATGATTCCTCCCTCTTATTTCTTAATGTTGATAGCTCGGATAGGTGCTTCTGCATAGGCTAGGTGTCAAGCATGCAAAGGATGTCCAAAATCCTTTTTAGGTACTTGGGCATGTTGAGCAAGTGACAACACATTAATTAACTAATGTTGCCTATTGAGCTAAGGTTTCTAATGAAAACTGAATATAATTCATTTTAATGAATTAAATCTAATGTCTACTGTTGATATAAGTGGGTTAAGAGTCAATCCTAGCCATCCATCACTTTTGAGATTGAAGGTTAGGGATTTGGCTTAATGAAAAGTATAAAAGAAGCCTAAGGGCGAGGAGGAAGACACAACGCGTTCTTGGGAGAGAGGTTTTTTTGGAAAGACCGAAGGAAAGAGAAGCATGCAGTGAGGTGATTTTGGGAGAAGGATTATAGGAGGCTGAGTTTGTGGAGAGAGGAGGTCGAGACTTGGGGAGGCCAAAATTTGTGCGGGGCCAAGTCTTTCTAGCCACATTTGCACAAGGGAAGGAGGACGATTTTCTTTAGTGCACAGGGGGCTGTACAGGTTGAGGAGGAGGTGGTCGAATTTGTATGTGGTGGCCGAGTTATTTCCAAGGCCAAGAATTTCCAGTGGGCCAATTCTTGATGAGGTGAAATTCCCAGTGGCCTGAAAATCCAGGTTTGATTGTGCTGTATTTTTTATGTATTTTTTGAGGGTCATTTTCCTTGTTAAAGGAGGCCCTAATTTTCTTTAGTAATAGAAAAGTGAAGGAGTATTTGTTGAGAAAATTTCTGCTGTGTTTTGTGACTGATTTTCTTGTAAATTTCATTTGCAAATTATTTAAATGATAGTGTATTTTTTATTCATAAATTTTCAGAAAATGTAATTTGTTGGGGTGAATATAATTTTCTGGGTATGAGATAAATTGTTGAGAATAATATATCAGATCCAGTATTGAAAAATGAACAGGGTATCAGAGGACTAAAACTCTAAGGAGAGAAGATAAACTTGTCACAAGGGTTTACAACAGTAAAATTTTTTCCAGCAATTATATTTTTTGGGGTTTTAGTATTTGATTTGGAAGTTGTGAGAATGGTTGCAACAGGGTTGAGGTTTGAAGATCGATTGGAGGGTGCATCCAACTACAATCCATGGATGGAGAGGAAAACATTAGTGTTTATGGAGAATGGGATTTGGGAGTTTGCAGATAGCAACTCACCCCTCCTATTGATGCTACACAATTGGTCATCCATAACCAAAAGGATGTGAAAGCCAAAATAATCATTTTGGATGGGGTGAAGGATCATGTGATTCCTCATCTTTCTAGAAAGAAGTCAACTAGCAAAATGTGGAAGACTCTAACCAAGTTGTACTAGAGTTACAATCACAATAGAAAATGGTGTTCAGTGAAAAGCTCAAGAGCACCAAGATGTCCCGGTTAGATACCATAACATCTTATTTCAGTAGAATCACATAGGTTCATGACGAGTTGACTATAGTTGGGGAGGCCGTGTCAGATGAGGAGTTATGAAGATAGCCCTAAATGGATTTACAAGGCCATGGGCTTCCTTCATCAAGGGTATTATGGGAAGAGAGAAGCTTCTAGACTAGGAGAGGTTGTGGGATGACTTCATCTAGGAGGAGATTCGAGAAGAGTTTCTACATGGTGGCCAACAAAAAGGTGACGATGAGAACCTTGCCCTTGCCAGGTAAGGAAGGGTAAGGGGAAGCCTAAGAAAAATGTTGGAGTGAAGGCTACCTCAAGAGTTGAGAAGGAGGACATGAGCAAAGTTAAATGCTTTGCATGTTACAAGTTTGGCCACTATGCAAGTGGGAGCTTCAATAGATTCATAGATTAGCGAGTTTGCCACTAGTTTCGAGAAGTTCTTGCTGGTGTCTTGCCTTTTCGACATCATAGCCAAGGGTGCTTGGTTTGTGGACAATGGTGCTTTTCGTCACATGATGGGATCACGAGATTTGTTCACTAGCATTTCAGAGGGAGACTCAAAGCTACATGTGGAGCTTTACAACAATGCTAGGTGTGCAGTAGAGGGGGTTAGAACTATCCAGTTTCATTTAGAGTCAAGAGAGCCTTTGGAGGTGATAGAGGTATTGTATGTTTCAGGGTTTGACCAACAACCTTCTAGCAGTCTCAACCATGGAGGATAAGGAGTACGAGTTTTCTTTTAGAGATGGACAGGTACTTGTCAGGTCAAGATCTTCTAGTTCAAGCATAGGTTGCGTGATTGGGGGGAGAGAAGGGAACTTGTACATGTTCAGGGGTCAACCTGTACGAGCCCTGGTTTACGTCAACGATAGTTTGTGCGAGTTATGGCACAAGAGGATGGTTCACTTGCACCACAGAGCCTTACCTATATTGAGGGAGATGGTTACTAGTCTTCCAGAGTTCAGTGTAGAGAAGCAGGGTCTGTGTAAGGGTTGCGCACTTGGCAAGTATGCCAAGACGACCTTTCATTGCAGTGACAACAGGTATAAGGGCATTTTGGATTTGGTATATTTAGATGTGTGTGGTCCCATGTCTATTCGTCTTCGAGTGGTTATAATTACTACATGACCTTCATAGATGGTTTCTCTAGGAGGACCTTGGTCTAGTTGAATCGGTTTCTGGAGTTTAAAGCGCTTGTGGTAAACCAAAGAGGGAGGAAGGTTAGAGTTTTGAGGTTAGACAATGGGGGTGAGTATAACTCCAATGAATTCAAGAATTTATATAAGGAGGTAGGTATCAAGAAGGAGCTAATAGTGCCTTACTGAGGTTGCTTGGGAGCGAGAGTGAGAGCGGGAGTGGGGAGTGACATTTTCAAAAGCTTCTGGGTCGGGAGCAAATTTTTATATAACATATATTTTTATATATTTTGATGCATATATGTCAACAAAAACATGTGGAATGATGAATTAAACCATATATCATCAATCATCTAGAATTTATAATCTTCATCAACCACATCCACAAGTTAGTAACATACAACATATCGAGTCTCATGATTCATCTATCTTAAAGTTTCAAGCTTTCAAAATTCAATATATAACATTTATCATCATTAATCACTAAAGTTGTACTTGTAACCATTACCATTACCAAGTAACCAAAATATATCAAAGAATATCTAACATGAAATGACATGTTTCAACTTTCAACTTTCACAGAGCATCATATTCATAATTCATTACCAATGAGTTATAATTGCCAACTTCAAACTTCAAACTTAGATTATCATATATTGTTTACAAAAAATATCATAATAAATATGAAAGAGTCAACAGTTATAAAAACCACCAGAAACTAGAAAAGACAAGTAAATCTATTATCTACTGCTTCCCCTGGCTCTGTGTCAAGAAATGTTTAATTTTTGAGAAGCTTGTGGTGGTCTACTGGGAGTCTCCTCTCGCATAGTCGGATGACCATGTCCAAAACTAGACCCAAAAAGCACATGACCTCAACGTGAGGATGTAGATGCAGGTGGCAGCAACAAAGACAAAGCTTGTGGAACTCGAGCACTGCTACTAGATGATGGGTGTGGCATGGCTGTTGCTGTTGCTTAATCATCATCTTTTAAAAGTTCTGTTTCCAATTCTTCTAGATGTATAGTTCCATGGTCCAAATTATCTTCCTTTGGGTTGTTGTCCTAAGTCATAATGTGTCAACAACCTCAAGATGTAGTGCACAAAAACCAAGCTTTCTCTCTGGTTTTCATTGAGGCAATTTCTTCTCACATTATGGATAAAGCTATAGGTGCTCCAACACCTCTCTGCAAAAGAAGTATTTACAACTTGTGAAAGCACTTTTTTTGCCAATTTTACCAAAAGTCCATTACCACCATACATGTCCCACCATGTGACAACATCCAATCGTGAAAATTTCTAAACTGAAATTCTATTACTGCAGCAATTGATTTATTTCACCTACTTATTATTCACAATAAGTTATTTATGAAATTCCTTTAGCGAATATTAAAATAAATTCTACTGCTGTTATCACACAATTACTTAGAGAGAAAATACATGCACAAGAATCAATCACATCGACACAGTCATTTTTGGACAATTGTCCTCGGAAAAACCTAATGCGCAAAAATCGGTGTAGCAAATGAGGGCTTTATTAATCTTCAACAACAATTGCTTTTACAAGGAATGATTTTACAGAGAAACTGAAAGAAAACAACTGAGACTTTCCCTTTATGAGACCATCTGACACTTTGGAGACCTTCTCCCACTTCTGCGTCACCCCTGCGTCACTCTGATTGATCCAACGTGGCTTTGAGTGGCACTGCGTCTCTCTGCGTTAGCCTGCGTAGGCCCTATGTCTCTCCTATGGACTGCGTCTCTCTTTCTGCACTGTCTTCCATTGACCCTGCGTCACCTCCTCCTCGATCGCTACCTGTAGCTGAAGCCCTCCTCTTCCTCCACCCTGCAACTCCCTCTGAAATCGATCTCCTCTTCCTTGAGAATCGAATTTCCTTGAGATACTGAGTCTTTGCTGGTGTATCTCCAAATGACCCTCAAGTCTTCTCTTATACTTTTCCTGTTGATGAATCATCGATCGAGATTAAGTCCCTAATCAATGGCTAATATTAAAACAGACTTGATCCTTGTGTCTTAGAAGCTTCTCATCCTTATCTTTATTAATACCCATTAATATTTTTATTTTCCTAAGTTTAGACTTAAGAACCCATTCAAAATATTAATTATTTTAATAATTGCATATGCAGATGGAATTTCTCAAAATGATTTCTGGGTCTTAGAGATTTCATGTGCCTTAGCCTCTCCTCCAAATTTCAAGGCTAGAGCACATGCTACAAAAAATCAACACTCCCTCTTAGCAAGGAATGTGCTCTAGCAATGTTTCACTATAGAAACATCACACTAATCCTCCGCATTAGTACCTGTGTTGATGCTTGGCTTGTTGCTTCACATCACTTGCATTGCTGCTTCCTATACTGCTGCCGATGACACTGCCACTGCCATTGCTGCTCCTGTACTGCAACTCCCTCTCATCCTGCTACATCATGCTGCCCATAGCATTGCCACTGCTAACCGCTACACTGAAACCTATGATACTTAGCCATTATTGAAATGGATTCTTTTCCATCCCTATCTTCTCCCTGAAATGAACAAACTCTGTTCTTCCTAGAGCCTTGGTGAGGATGTCTGACACTTGTTCTCCTATAGGAGTGTACCTCAACTGTACTGCTCCTCTTTGGACACAATATTTGACAAAGTGACACCTGATATCAACATGCTTCGACCAATCATGAAATATTGGATTCTCAAAGAGCTTGATGCAACTTTGATTATCACACATGATCCTAGTCGCTTCCATCCTTCTCCTGAATAGATTCACAAGCAATTTCCTAAGCCATATGGCTTCGCACGAAGCTATGCTAGCTTCCATATATTCTGCTTAAGCTGAGCTCAGAGCCACGAATTTCTGTTTCCTATTGCACCAGGAGGTCATTCTTGATCCAATGTTGAAACAATACCTAGTTGTACTTTTCCGATCTACTGAACTTCCAGCCTATTCTGCGCCAGTGAATCCACTCAGCCTGATGTCATTGCCTTTGGTATACAATAGTCCATGCTCGATTGTTCCTTGTATATACCTGAGAACATGTTTCGTTGTTGGCATAACAAATGTTTGGTTTGGTATTGACCAGATACATCAGGGACCCTATGAGCTGTCTATACAGGGTGGGATCAACATCTTTATCTTTTGATGCATCATTATTCTTCTAATTGGTGATCATTGGAGTAGCCATAGGTCTATAGTCCTGCATCTTGAATCTCTTCAAGAATTTTGTAGCATATCTCCCTTGTCCCAGGAAGATCTCACCCTTCTGCTGCCAAACTTCCAACCCCAGAAAATAATGCATTTGTCCGAATCCTTCATGTTGAATTCTGTGGCTAGGTTCTTCTTGCAGTGTTTGATGAGCCTGGATGATCCTACCAGGAAGAGATCATCCACATCTAACACTAGGATTAGAGGCTTATTCTCTACAACCAGATAGTAGATATTAGGGTTTGCGTCACTCTTGACGAACCCCATCTTTTGCAAGTAGCCATCAATTCAGCTGTACCATGCCCTAGGTGCGTGTTTTAGCCCATACAAGGCTTTCTTTAATCTGTATACATGAGCTTTCTTCTCAGGTGTCTCAAAACCTTCTGGTTGTTTGATGTATACTTCCTCTTCTATTACCCCGTTCAAGAATGTCGTCTTCACACCCATCTGATGAATCTCCCACCCCATTTGTGCTGCAAGAGATATCATGGTCTTAATAGAAGTATACCTGGTTACTGGGGCAAAGGTTTCTTCGTAGTCTATCCCTTCCTTTTGAGCATACCCCTTAGCCACGAACCTGGCTTTGTATTTCTCCACACTGTCGTCTACAACATATTTGGCCTTGTAGATCCATCTCGAACCTACCACTGATTTGTCCTGAGGCCTAGGTACCACTTCCTAGACATCATTGACCATTATAGAGGTGTATTCCTCCACGATAGCATCTAGCCATACTTGATGCTGAACGACCTCCTGAAAACTAGAAGGTTCCCCAACCTGAGCTACTAAGTCTTGGTATCTGTCTGGTTGTCTTCGCTCCCTTTTACTATTCCTAGGTGCACCAATGAAGCCTTTTGCATCCCATGGAATCTGTTGGAGTTCCCTGCTCGTTCTTCCACTAGTTGTAGGTACATCTATCAACTCCTCTTCTTCCTCAGATTCCTCTTGTTCTGAAACTGTCTTCAAGAGGATTTCTGGTACCAGTTTTTGTTGGTTGAAGTGGTCTAACCAACGACTCGTCTTTCGACTGCTCCTCGGAAGGCATTTCTCGGGATTTTCTGAAAGCTCTATCCTCCATGAACTTTACATCCCACCGAACTACTACCTTCCTACTCCATGGAAGATAGACTCTATATGTCTTAGTATTCTTGCTATATCCCACAAGATATCCTTTCTCAACAGTTTGATCTAATTTCTTTCTCTTCTCTTTGGGTATACGACAATATGCTAAAATCCCAAATATCCTAAAATGACTAACTTCAGGTGTCTTCTTAGTGAAAACCTTCTTCGGAGTGATTTTTCCCAATGCCATGTGAGGAGTCCCGTTCTGGATAGAAACTGCCGTGCTGCATGCTTCTGCCCACAGGAATTTAGGCATATCTTGATCATACAACATTTCCCTAGCTGCTTCCACAATAGTCCTGTTTTTCCTTGTTGAATTTGGTACCGGAGGACAGGTGGTTCCCTAAGGCTTTGATCTTTAGCCTAGGGAAAAGTGTCCAAAAGAATTTAAATTTTCTCCTAAAGTGACTTTATAATTTTTATAAAGTCAAATCTAATTTAAAAGTGACTTTAAGTGATAAAGTTACTAAAGTCTAATTTTAAAGTGACTTTAATAAAGTCAATGTAAAATTAGAAAGGAAAAGTGACTTTGGAAATAAATGACTAAGTGGGTCTTTATTAAAGTGGGGTGAATTAAAAAATAGAAAGTGAGATTTAAATGAGCATTTAATCTCAGCCCTAGATTTCAATCTATTTCAGCCATTGGATTTAGGGGTTCCCCAAAAGTCACTTAGGGTTAGATTAAAGGAGGAAAAGGAGGAAAAGGTCATTCATTCTTTCATGAGTAGATTGAGAGAAGGAGAACAAGGGAGATTTCTGGACAGGGGGGAGAAGGAGACAGCAGCTTGGCACACATTCCAAGGCAGCATTTTAGCAAATCCATACAGCTGAGTTAGCTACATAGTGAAAGGTAGAATTTGGGCACGATTTTCTAGAAATCCGTACAGCAAGTGCACAAAAAACGAGGAGCAGAAATCCGTACAACAAGTGGTTGTACTTTGGCACACAAATCTAGGCAAATCCGTACAGCTATACCGATGTTTTTTTTTTTGCACAGAAATTGAGGAAATCCATACAACGTATTTATGGCAGCTTGCATGATTTTCTAGGCAGGCCGTACAACAACATTTAAGGATGAAATTGGGCACAAAAATTGAGGAGGCCGTACAACATTTATTGATGTTTTGTTTTGCTGTTTACAAGTTTTTCTAGCTGGCTGTGAGGCACGGAAAACGAGATAAGTTGTAAAAGTTTGCTTGCTGATTTTTTGCTGAATATTTCTCACTGTAAAAATCATTTTCCAGAAATAAGGAGCTTTCGAACTGGTTTTCCCCAAGACTTGTAGGGGGTTTTTCCAGGGTCAACTTGACCAAAAATCACTGTGTTTAAATGTGTTTAATGGCTGTTTGTATGTGCTGATTTTTTTATTTCTGCATTTTCCAGCATTTTGTAAAATTTCCAGAATTTGTGTTTTCAGCAAAATTTATTTTCTCAGTTGTTGAATGTATGGATATGGGAAAGGGCATTTAACTATTTTGGAGAAACTGAAATAAGGTGAAATTGAAAACCGGGGTGGGAAATGAGAAATTTCTACATTCCTTTCTGCTACTCCATTCTACTTCGGATTGTAGGGAGTTGTCCACTCTTTTCTGATGCCTTCCGTAGCACAAAAATCGGTGAAGTCCTTGTCAACATACTCTCCACCATTGTTTGAGCACAACACTTTTATCTTCTTTCCTGTCAGATTCTCCACTAGAGCCTTGAACTCTTTGAATTGACCGAAAACCTCATCCTTGGTTTTTAAAAGGTAAATCCAAGTCTTCCTGGAATGGTCATCGATGAAGGTGACGAAGTATTTGGCACCACTAAGAGCTTTTGTGGACATCGGTCCGCAAATGTCTAGAGTGTATCAATCCTAGCACACTCTTCGCACTTTTGCACCCTTTTGTTACTTCTAGATAAAGTAGCTTTGGCATACTTGCCTAGAGCGTACCCTCTGCATACATCACCCTGTTTAGTACTTAGTTTTGGAACTTTTGATACTGTTTTCCTGAGAATTCTCAAAGCCCCATGGTGTAAGTGTCCCATCCTCCTGTGCCATAGCTCATTCAAGTCTTTGTCTCCATTACTGCCTATCAGTGCCATTGGTGATTCTAGCTGTAACCTGTACAACCTGTTACTTCTGATTCCTATCTGAGCCTTCTTTTTCCAGCTCAGGTGTTTGACATATACTTTCTCCTTAATGAACAAACTTCATAGCCCTTGTTTTGAAGTTGAGATACGGAAAGTAAGTTCATCCCCAATCCCGACACATGTAGCACATTGGTTGCCCGAAGTTGCTCTCTTGCTTCGGTTTGAAACACTATGGTACCTCTTCCTACTGGAGTACACTTTGCCTTATTCCCCAAGGTGATCTGAAAATTCATTCTTTCTTCCTGATAATCTGAAAAACATTCTCGAATTCCTATCATATGCCAGGAAGCTCCACTATCTATATACCAAACCTTCGAGGAGGTAGAGCTAACATCGAATATTCCTCCCTTGTGCATTCTTCTGGAAATCTGTGCGAGTTCCCTTGAGTGGATTCCTCTGCATCATGCTCTTGATCCATAACCGATTTTCCTTTCCTGTTGTCGGATCTCTCCTTTCATACCATGTGAAAATTTCTAAACTGAAATTCTATTACTGCAGCAACTGATTTATTTCACCTACTTATTATTTACAACAAGTTAGTTACGAAATTCCTTTAGCAAATATTAAAATAAATTCTACTGCAGTTATCAGACAATTACCCAGAGAAAAATTACATGCACAAGAATTAATCACATCGACATAGTTATTTTTGGACAATTGTCCCCGGAAAAACCCAATGTGGGAAAACCGGTATAGCAGATGAGGGCTTTATTAATCTTCAACAACAATTGCTTTTACAAGGAATGATTTTATAGAGAAATTGAAAGAAAACACTTGAGACTTTCCCTCTGAGACCATCTGACACTTTGGAGACCCTTCTCCCACTTTTGCGTCACCCTTGCGTCACTCCGATTGACCTAGCGTGGCTTTGTGTCCCTCTGCGTCAGCCTGCGTAGGCCCTGTGTCTTTCTTTCTACGCTGTCTTCCACTGACCTTGCGTTACCTCCTCCTCGATCACTGCCTGCTGCTGAAACCCTCCTCTTCCTCCACCCTGCAACTCCCTCTGAAATCGATCTCCTCTTCCTTGAGAATCGAATTTCCTTGAGAATTTGAGTATCTACTGGTGTATCGCCAAATGACGCTCAAGTCTTCTCTTATACTTTTCCTATTGATGAGTCAACGACCGAGATTAAGTCCCTAATCAACGACTAAGATTAAAACAGACTTGATCCTCGTCTCTTAGAAGCTTCTCATCCTTATGTTTATTAATACCCATTAATATTTTTGTTTTCCTAAGTTTAGACGTAAGAACCCATTAAAAATATTAATCATTTTAATAATTCCTTATCCGGATGGAATTTCTCAATACAATTTCTAGGTCTTGGAGATCTCATGTGCCTTAGCCTCCCCTCCAAATTTCAAGGCTAGAGCACATCCGATTCTACCAAAAATAATACCGATCTGTACCTATCTTCCATTGCATGCAAAGAGCCAAACACTCAAGTGCTAGTGAAGTATTTTCCTAATTCTCCACGCAATTTTGTACCTCTAGATCTGTATGGGGTTTTCTCCTAACCACACCCCCAGGTGCAGGTTTTCCCAACCAAGATGGAGAGTAGTATTTTGGCATAAGAATATACACCCAAGCATGTAGTGGAACATTAAGTTTATTCCACCGTGCACACAAAAAATTGTAAATAATATCATACTAGTTGGGATCTTTTGGCCGTGTCGTTGCGCAAAGTGTCCAGGCACCGTGACAACACTCAGAGTAAGGGCTGTCACTCTAATCCTTACTCACTCCGTTTAGACTCTCTCCTAGACAAGTCAAGGGAGGTAGTCCCTAGGGTGAATGAATGAGGGTAGCTTGTAGAACATAGGCTCTAGGAGACTTAAGGATGAACAACTTGATCAATTTAAACAAGTCTTGGTTAACTGAGGTTGATAGATCTAGTAATTAAGACAAGTAAGACACGATAGAAATGATTTAGGACCAGTGCCTTTATACTCAATTAACCATAGACTAAATAGAAACAAGTTGTCCAGAGTAATTTATAAATGTGACAAATAGTGACTATCATGAACGATTAAATGTGAATGCTCAAAACTTTATCATGCAAGAGTTTCTAGCAATTAAATCCCAGATCTAGAAGAATTTATTTTTCTCATATAGTCAATCTGATTTTTAAAACATTAATCGTACTTGACAATAGAGAAATCGCTACCACAAAATTAAAATTTTACACTTAACACCAAGGACACCAAGAAACTTTAAATTTGAATGTTGATTATCCCTTAGGTAAGTGCTAAGATTATGAAGCAAGGTTTAATGTGGCAAATGAATTTTTTATTATGACTAAAAAATCAAATCAAAAGACCTTAATCAAATTAAAATTTTCTATGGGCCGTAGGCCACATAAAAAATTAAAAATTTTCAAATATGAAAGCTGAAGTGCTTTTGATTTATTTCATTCGTAATCAAAGTCACCAAAATTTAAAAATTTTAGATTTTTTAATGTTTTAAAAATTAAAATTTTTCAAATATTAAAGCTTAAGTTCTGCTTTCGATTTATTCATTAGTAATCAAAGTCACCAAATTTAAAATTTTTATTTTTTTTATGTTTTTTAATTTTTTTAAAATGCTCTTAAATGAAATAAAAAATAAAAATGGAAACAAAACCAAAAAGAGAAAAATTAAAATCAAAATAAAACAAACCTAGGATTCAAAACAAAAAATAAAATTAAATAAAAAGTAAAAATGAAATCGAATTTTAAGAGCCTAACCCTAATGTATAACATACAAAAATAAATTAAAAAAAAGAAATCGAGCTTTTATGTTTGTATGCAGTGCAAGTGCAGGTCGAGGGCAGAGGCGACAAAGTTGAGGAGCTCGATGGACAAGAGGGATGAAGGCTATGGGCAACATTAGCACAAGGGTTGTGGAGCAACTTGGACGCAGGTAGTTTGGACCTGTGGAGAGGGGCTTGCAAACGGACAAGGAAAACGCGGAAGGGAGGAGATGATAGCGCAGTAGATCGAGGAGGAGCTCGATGGAGGAGAGATGAGGATGGCGACAGGAACTTGGTTAGAGGATGCAGATTAGGGAGACAATAAGGGAAGGCCGTGGGAGGAGTTGCGAGGACAGGTGATCCACAGTGCAGGAGATCGATGAGGAAGAGCTGCAAAGATGGAAAATTCGCAGGTTATTGCAGTTGTGAGGGTTTTGCAGGCAGCGTTTGGACATTTGCGAAGGTAATGGATTGCGGGAATGTTGTAGGGAAGAGGGACAGAAAGAGCACGCGGAGGAGAGAAGGAAGAAAGGGTTTGACACAGGGAATGAGGCAGCATGAGGGTGAAGGAGAACATAGGTCGAGATGGAAATCAGGGAGGAGTTTCGAGGGGTTTTGAGGGTCGAATAGGGAGGCCACAACAGAAGGGTTTTCTCTAAAAAATTTTGAATTTTTGCAGCGAATCGAAAACCTAACCAACAGATCAGAAAACTCCGTCAAGAGATAAATGGTAGCCATAATATTTCCAAAAATTTTGATTAAAATGTTAAATCCTTTTGTTTCAGATTTGTCCCTGAAACCCTTATGAAAATTTCAAGATCTAAGAAATTTTAAACCCTTGGACTGCAAAAAATTTGAATAGTAATGTCCCTGGAAAATTATGTTGATAAACCCTAGAGATCCAGATCTTACCCTCAAGGGCCTAGATCTGGACTCGATACAAATTTCTTCCTCAGATCTGTAGCTGCAGGACAACAAGAAAACACTCAAATGATATATACAATGATAAAAACTAAAACCTAGAAAAACCCATGTTAGAAAAATAATTACAAAATTTACAAACTGCAGGCTCTAATCAGCAAGATCTACCATTATGCTACACATAAATTAAAAGATTTTTAATTTTAAAGGTTCTAACTCAAAACTCTCATGCATCAATAAAGGAAAAAATCTTATGATAAGCCCAGGATTAATTTCGTTGGGCTCTTCAGAAAATACGGATCGGGAGTTCGCTGGTCCAACTGAAAACTTCCCTTAACTCCAGAGGATGTACAATCAAAATTTCCCTGAAAACCCAATCCAACCATGAAGTAGAGTGAGAAAATAATAATAAAATTAAGACAAATAGAGATACCTGCTATTATGTTCAAAATTTAGATTATTATTCAAACCCCAATGACTGAACAAGATACTTGTACTCAAATCACTCTTCAGAAGCTATCATCAATGGCTTTAGTAAAAATTTATGCATGAAAACAACACATCTTACAGTATTCCCATGAAGAGTAACACCAACAGAATTTAACCCCAAAGTCTTTCTTTATTATCTAGAAAAAATATTACAGAAGAACTTCTTGCTAAGCACACGACTTAGAGATCGACTGAATCGATTGACAAATGAATTCCTATTTAAAGATAAATTTTCCAGCGGCTAGTTTGAGTGATCCTCGTCAAAACAATCTCGACTGTTGATGAAGATTAAAATTTCTTTTAATCTCATCCGTGAAAATATTTAAATATTTGGGGAAATTCGAAATTCTTAATTAAATGTATTTTAATTAACTCAAAATAAAAAATTTGAGTTAATTTCCCAAAAAATTTGACTTTGACTTAACCCCTAGGGATCAAAGGTTTAAAATTTGGCAAAATAATTAGTTTACCTTAGTCCTGGGACCTTTTAAAATTTTATTTTTTAGGACCGACGAATTTTGTCTTTGGAGAATTTAAATTTACCTAGGACTTAGAATTAATTATATTTCTGGCTTAGGATTTTAATTAATTTTTGGCTAGAAAATTTAATTAATTAACCTATGAGGGGATAAATTATTTTCCAATCTTCAAGACACTTTACATCATGATTTTCATATTTTTTTACATCATAAGGGGGAAAACCCATTTGTAATAGACCCTCACAGACTACTGCTATGGGGTAAAATGCACGGGATGAAAACTACCCTTGAAAGTATTCCCGAGACTTCCGACAGACCGTAAGGTTATTTGCAAAAGGTACCTGTTAAACACATGTTCATCTATCTGACATATATTGACAGGATATGGAGAAAGGATCACCTTTGGTTCTTTCTAGATTCGCTTGGGGATCTCCATGCATGGATTCCTTAAGTGATTTTTCCCCATTTTAACTGATTTTAGGTTTATTTTGTGTAGGTTTTGAGCTGAAATGACTCACCTATGGAGAGGACAGGCCCATGACAATGAGGAATTGCTGATGCGAAATGATCCAGCTTGTATACTTGCATTACACCGTTGCGGTTTGTTGAAGTATGCAAGGCTAGAGCTGATGAAAGTACAGGAGGAGCTACTGAGATGGATCATACAGCTCTGGGATGAACACGAGCAAGTGTTCAAGATTGGAGATCAAGAGCTCGCAATTGACCGGGATGACATTTACTTTTTGACTGGTTTGTCGTGCCGTGGGGCACATGCAAACCTTACTGGTGGCAGGTCAGATCCACGATCTACTTCAGAGCTCGTAGATATATACTGCATCCCTGGGAGTGGACTAGTCAGCAACAGAGTCCTGATAGAGAGGATTTGATCTCGGTCTATGCGGGCAATTTTATGGTTGATTGTGCGTTTGGTGGTGTCAAAAAGTCCCCACGTAGCGACAAAGGCCTAACTGTTGCTTGCCATTCACTGTGTCCAGCCCCAGATGTTCAACTGGTGTGAAGCAGTGCTTCGCCAGTTGAAGGCAGAATTGACAACATGCAAGACCCATACCCAACACAGTTTTGGGTACGGTACTATCATAGTCTCATTTATCTTTGAGAGGGTACCTGTCATGCACCCACGGGTGAGCTTAGGTCCCTTTGATCCGAGGGAGCCAAGGCAGGGTCGCTGGTCATCACTTGATCCTCGCACAGGAGGAGGACCACTCCAGCACTTTTTTGATGAACACTTATTCCAGTGGCTTCGCAGCCAGATCGTGATTGTTGACGACTATGCCTATGAAGGCATGGACTTTACCGGTGACCCAGACTTGATGCTACCACCCGGGACCAACTGGTGTCCTCAAGGCGAGAATAAGTTTTGATAGTACTTAAGTATTTTTGTATTTTGAATGTATATGTAATGTTTTTTAACGATGAGATAAGAACTGACCTGAAACTTTTATGCTTTTAACATAGATGTGGCGCCAGTACGACCTGCAAGCCAACCTCGCTATGTGCGATGAGGCGGCCAACTACACGCTGGAGGGGGTGATGCCGACAGTCTCCGCGAGGTTTTGAAGAACCTAGAGGGTTTGACTATGGGTGTCCCTCCCCTTCCTATGAGGGAGATTCCTGCTCATATGCAGCGACACACCGTTGGTGTACCTGAGCGGTTTCTGGTTCCTCTTCAGAGGGTAGCTAGAGCTGTTTTAGCTTTTCTGGAGCAATAGGCTCATTTTAGCAGGGGTTCTGGCGTAGCCATATGAGCGTTTATAGCTGGGCTTTGAGCCATTTTGTACTTAACTCATCCAAGTTTTGGAATATTTTTGATGTAAAAAACTGGATTTCTATCTATATATATATATATACAAATATTTTTTTGGTATTTTTGGTGGTGTAAATGTGTTTTCAGAAAAAATGTTTTTTGTGACAAATTTTTAACTTTAGTAAATGTTTTTTACTTCTCATGCATGTTATTATAACAAATGTGACAAATGCCAATCTAATACATAGTTAGCTAACGAATCAACGACAGTATTTAATTCTCGAGGCGTGTGATTGTGTCAAATTGACGTTCTAAGAGGCGTACCCTTAGATAGTTACGTAACAAGGTTGGATTGCGGACGTGATAATGGTTGGTCAATTGCATAATTACTCGCTGGGAGTCTAACCCGACCACCAGATTGGAGATGCTCCTTGATGACGCTTCTTTGAGAAGCGAAACGACGGACATGTACTCGGCAATATTATTGGTGGCAGTACCAAGAAAGACCCCCCGGAGCAAAATAGTTCCGACTTGGGTGTATAGATGACCCAAGAAGCTGATGTAATGTGCCGTGTGTGATGACTGGCACCATCCGCGTATCCTACGTATGCTAGGGGCAACAACGACCTCTGCATTGTGAACAGAATGCATGAGACAAGTACTCCACTAAATAATAAAACAATCCAATCACATCAAGAAAGGGATGCAAAACTTATGAATACATAAAATTACAAAGCACATGCCCAACATGACACTAGGCACAATACATTTTCAGATAGAGCCCGTATGTGGGCTCCTTGAGTGGGTTTCTGTCCCAGTCCTGTAATTCATATGCCCCTGAGGGGAGGACTTTAGTTATGACATAGGGACCTAGCCAAATGGGTCGAAGTGTGCATACCTCCAAGAGATTATCTTTTGAATGATAGAGTGATACGAAGTCACCCTCTTGGAAAGAAGAAAACCTAACTTCTTGTGCAAATCTGGCTTGTACCCGCTCCTTGTCAGCTGCGAGTGTTAAATCAGCAGCTCTACGGGTTTTATCCAGTTGTTTGCGGTATAGTAGGTGTTCTTCTTCGGCTGTAGAGCCGGGCATGGGTTCAACGGCTATATCGAGGGAAGGATGTGGCCACCCATTCCGTTTTGCTTTGTCGTAAAGTTGGATCTCATGCGCGACAAATGACGGGTTAAAGTCGGGCATTTCCTCCTGAGACCAAACAAATCCTTCATGGAATTCCTTATGTAGACAGGTGGAGTTTGCAATTTCCCCAGGACTGCAATCTGCGCTCATTTGGGTATCTTCCATGGTGCCTGTCGTGACTGAAATATCTATGGGTATTGACCTGGAAGTGTCGTCCATATTTTCTTCCACCCCAGAAGTTTGAATGCTTGTATAGGGTGGGGAAATGATTTCGTTTGTGTCAGAGGACAAGACTTGCAGAGGCATCATGTCCGAATCAGATGTCGGACCTCGAATATGCCATTCCTCCCAATGTTGCTCTCCAAAACTCATGATTTCTCTAACGGCTTCGTCCGTTGAGGGGAGTTGATCGCATGGATCTAAAGGAAGAGCAATTATGGGAAGGGGGGTGGTATCGTCGACGATAGCCATCTTGACCGGAGATGTGGATGCTGATTGAATGCCTTGGTACGCTGATTCAGCTGATGACAACGGCATCGGGTCTCCGAATGTGTCAAGGTCTGAAGGCGCCATTAGGATCCAGGGATTGGTCAGTTCATGAGGAATTGATGAAAGCATGTTGACCGATTGTGGAGCCTTCGGCGACAGAAGAGGAAAACAACCCATCAAGGAGGAAGCCTTCAACAAACCGGTACCTATACTGACAAAACTGTCAATTACACCTCCTACTAGGGGTACGGAGCCGTTTGGTAATGGTGAATAATCAGAGGTGTAGAAAGACCACTGATCCACTGTTATGACCTTTCCATCCAATGGAAACACGAAGATACGAAAAACAGTGGATACGACGGCCATCATGGCATATGTCCAACTGCGACCCAGCAACAGATTATAGTCGAGTCTCTTGTCCACGACTTCTACATCCACCGTTACCGTTTTCCCAGCCAAAGTGATGGGAAAATTGGCTAAGTATCCTTTTGGGACAAAGGTGTGGCTGTCGAAAGCTTTAAGGGAGTTCGACGGCGGGGAGAGGGTTGGGGAAGCCAAGGTGTGCCAACATGAAGCCGACATGACGCAGGTTGAAGCACCTTCGTCGATGATAGTTCGGTGTATACCTTTCCCTTTCGAAGTGATATGCACTTGACATGCAAGCTGGTGGGAAAGGAGAGGTTTACACTTGTCCATGTCGAAAATGGCAAGCATGGAATCCGCAGGGTCAATACACCCAATAGCCAAAAGCAAAGCTTTCCTTTGGCTGGGGCATGTCTGTAATACTTCGAGCGCCGACATAGCCGACGATGCTTGCGCCAAATCCTCTACGATGTTGTAGTGTTGGGCGGCACGTGCAGATGTGTTGTACGTTGTGTGTTGAAGTGCCCCCTTGTGGGGTCGAATTACAAAGTCTTCAACCAGCCTTTCGATCTGCAAATTGTTGGGCGGTGATGGGTTTGGACCTGCGGATGATTCTGCTGTTGGAGCGACAGGAGCTTAATAAGATTCGGCTCTAATGGTGAGATCTACTGTTCCAGATGTGTAAACAATAGAACTCCCTTCACCAGCTGAAGGGTGTTGCAAACTGTCGTTGCCCCTTGATGTGGGTTGCGGTTGGTTGGTAACGAGATTTTGCTCTTGTTGATTAGGAAAAGGATTTCTAAGGACAGCAGGTGCCTTACCAGAATCTTTCTTGGTAAGGTAATCTGTGCATTCTTGAAGACATGGACAACGCCAGGTTACGTGATCTTCAAGATAGAGTTTGCATGAATAGTTGATGCTTTTATCCTTTTCCGCATTAGTAAGCGCAACGACCTTCTGTTTTGGGTTGGGCTGCTTTATTGACTGCTCCTCAGAAGGAGTGGTCTTTTTCTTATTCTTCTTTTTCTTGCTACTGGATTTCTGTGTAGACTGCACAGAGTTAATCATAGTGGCAGGAAGAGCAGTCGCTTTGGTAGAGGGGTCCATTGCCAACTTGGCAACGGAGTTGTTTTACAGCGCTCGTGGAGGTTACGCCGACGATCCCGTCGGCATGCGCTCTAGGGCGCTGAGTGGTGGGAGGATTGGGGTTATTGGGAGCATAGGGGATAATGTCGTAGAGAGTGCCAGACTGTGAATAGATCAAATCTGAATGTTGGGCACGATGTATGGATTGGTCCTCTGTGACCGCACCACCTAGAGCGACATCTCTAGCGATTTGTGGGAGTAGCGACTTACAGAACCAGTTTGTTAAGAGAAAATCAGGGATGGGGGCTTTGACTAACCTCCGCCTACGTCTCCATTCATGGATATGATCGGAGATGTGGGTGGAGGTATTATGATGAAACGAAGTAAGGAGCTCCGTCCCTGTCTCATAACGGATAGGTAACTGAAATTGCTTTAGAAACTCCATCGCTAAAGCGTCAAAGGTATTCACTGACGCACATGGTAACTCAATATACCACCTTGCAACATTGCCAGTGAGGGTGCGGGGAAAAAGACGCAATCGGACACTATCATCCACCATATAGTTAGAAACACACCATAGAGGGTAGGTGGTGACATGAGTGCCCGGATCCTCCCCTTGTTTTCCGTTGAACTTAGGAATGTCCATCGGTATTTTATGCGGGATCAACGACCATTGTAGGTTATGGTAGATGGGGTCATTTGTCAACTTGTATAAGTTGGGGATATCCAATGTTGCCAAAAAAAGCAAATTGCTGGGTGCCCCCGACTCGAACCATTGTGATGACGGATGACTTGAGGAGCTCTACGCTCCTCCCATCGTTTGGTTCCCCATGGTGTACATGGGCTGCGTGGTGTAGCAGTTGCTTTGCGGTACGATGTTGTAAAGTGGATTACCATGAGGATTTTGATACTAGGGTATGAAGTTGCCCCCAGTATAAGCGGTGCCCCCTTGACTCATCTGAGCGTGTGAGTAGGGTGCCCCCATGGTTTGGGTGGGAATCCCTTGTGGATTCCCAACCGACACAGAACTAACCGTATGGCTTTGATTGGCAGAGGGAAAATTCATGTTAATCAGCGACTGTCCATGCATGCCTGAGAACGGCGGGGGGACTGTGAGATTCCCCGTCGCCATGTGCATGATGGGAACCGCCCCAGATGTTTGAATCTGGGGGTTATAACTGTACATTGGCGGCCGACCTTGATTTTGGTAAACTAGGACCACACTCATAGTGCCACATTGAGTGTTATATGGAGCACTGTATGTGGCACTAGTCGAAGGTATGCTTTGCTGCACCATAGGAGTGGAACCTGGCATCTGTTGGGTTCCGCTGATAGAGGGTGTTATGTGAGTTGCAGTACCCGAGACAAACGGGATTATGGGGCTCCACATTGCTGGTGTTGTGATGACCGTCAACTGGGGAAGTGGTAGAGGACTCACAGTGTCTCTATAATTCCACAACCCTTGAGGTGTCGACTGAATAGATGGGAGAGTTCCTCCCAGTGAAGAGTGAAGTACTGGTATGACGGGATCAATAACAGGATCCGACAGATTTGTAAGCGGAGTGTGAAAATGAGGAAGAAATCCTTCCGTAAAGAAATCCTCTGGCAAATTAGAATCGTCGGTCGTCTAGAATTATCCCATGTGTGATTTAGGAGACTGATCCCTTGAAGATGAGGAATCCGAGTTAGTGGATCTCGGTAGATCCTCCACAGTGAGTGGAGGAAGTCCTAACAACCGTCTGGATCGATGGTGAGGGCCAGATGTAGCCACAATGACTGGTGAATTTTATCAGATAAATTTTAAGGTGATATTCTCTAAGTTTCAAAACCGATAGCACTCATGTACCTAAAAAGAAAAAATACACTAAAAATGACAATCAGCAAACAAAGTGAAATTACCTTGTCTGATAAAGACCGATAACTGGAGATGAAACCCAGTCTGCTAATGAGTAACAGAGAAGGATGGCCAAATGTACAGTTACGGTTACTTTTGAGCTTCGCCCAAACCTTAGATTGAGGGGCCAAGTACTCTCGTGAAGACAAGCACCTTCCCAAAAAATGAAGACAAAGTAGGTCCGTCCGTTCGAGGTCCTAGGACAGCCCGTCCCAGTCACCTTAGCTAAGTACCTAGAAGTATTGGCCACTAGAGATACCTCAAATCACAGACATTACTAGGGGGGACATAGTCGTAGACAGCATGTTGTGTGGGCAGGATCCCTGAGTCCCCGACTTAGTTCCGAAATCTCCGAAGGGACCCCCGTTACACAGAATGCCCAAAGGAGTTGTAAAAGAAGGCGGGCTACCTTCGATTACAATATGATTTTGTTTCGTATTTCGCTCCAGTGTGAGTGGAGTGGTCCTGGTAATATGAGTGCAGAAGGATTTTTCACTCTTTAATGACACTAGTTTGATTTGCAACCTTGGGTAGTTGACTCACTCTCTTAACCCAAGGTCCTAATCTATCTAATGTTGGTTTGCTCTAAAAAAGAGTATTTGCTTGATTTTTAGTGTAAATTTTAGCGTACTTTCTTATTTGTCTTCGGAGGGGGTGTTGACGTATGAATATGATTAGACTCTTGACTCGATAAACCGTGCACAACAATGCTTTGAATTTTTTTTTCAATTTCTTATGCAAACAAGTCTTATTCTACACATGTATTATTTCACATATTCATGTATTCACCAGTGCATCTAAAGTCATTTAACACTTTGCATAACCGAAAGTTCCTTTTCTCAATATTCCCTAATAACTATTGAACCAAAACAAAGCAGCCTATAACTATTTCGACAGAAGGAGATATACAGTTTATCAGCTTTTCTTTCAATAAAAAATTCTTTTATGAGAGAATAACTAAAGCATTTTCTTAAAAAATAAATTTTAAGACACCAAATTTGTTAGCATGATAGTGTTGCAGATCCTAATTTATCCCTTGGGACAAGTTCCCCCCCTTTTGGTCCACAAGATCTCTTGGAAAACATGGAAATGGGTCACTAACGCTCTGTCTATGTGTAAACAAAGCTTTAGTTTGGCCACTAACGCACCGTGTGCACAGTCAAAGAGCTTAATAAAACTCTGTTTAGACCAGCAACCTGCGTTAGTGAGGGAAAGAGCTCAAAAAGTGGGTTTTTGGGATCGGTTTCTGAAGAGAAAGCAACTTTGCAGGATGCAACAAGCTAGATGGTGGATCAGAGAAGGATATGAAGAAGCGGGAAGCTCATAGAAGAGAGAAGAGATTTGAGAGGAGTCCGGATAATCGGGAACTAAATGTCCCCAGCAGAGTCGCCAGTTCTGTTATGGGGTAAAATGCACAGGATGAAAACTACCCTCGAAAGTCTTCCTGGGACTTCCGACAGATCGTAAGGTTATTTGCGAAAGGTACCTGTTACACACATGTTCATCTATTTGACATATATTGACAGGATATGGAGAAAGGATCACCTTTGGTTCTTGCTAGATTCGCTTGGGGATCTCTGTGCGGTAAGAAGAACTCCCAATCGGCTCTAAGACGATTCCTGCACAAAAGAATGAAGCAAACCGATCACAACATATACTTCTGACAATTAATGTAAGAATCTGTAACAAACATGTATAAATGTGTAACTAATCTACTCAACATAACAAGCATCAGAATGAACAAATAAATGCACAATATCAACGACACTTTGAGTAGTGGAACGCAACCGTTGTCCTATTTTCAGAAGAGTGATTACAACAACCCTGTTGTGTCAGCCTTCCTTATCCCTTCTTCCTCTCTCTCTCTCCTTCTTTCAGCTAGCTCCAAGAATATGACAATATCACAATAGCGCCATGTACTATCCTTCTAAATGCTCTGACCATTATGCAATGGCCCTCTCGTTGCTTAAATAGCAATCGAATTAGGGCTTCCCAACTCCACCTGTAGTTCATTTGGGTAAAAACCATGAACCTGCTTCTTTTACCAGCTTTTTCCCATTTGCCTTTGTTTCCGGAATAGAATTTCTCCAAATATCTTGATTTTTGGAGTTTCCTTGCTTTTTTGCACAAATTTAGGGAAATAATATCTAGATATTTTATGGCAGTTTCGTTGGCATAACCACTTGAGCATCACTAAAGTTCACTAATGCTCCCCTTGGTCTAATAACAGGAGTTAGCAGGTTGACTAACGCTCCTTTATGCTTGTAAACAAGCTTTATAAAGCAGGTTGTCAATGTACAGAGAGCGTTAGTGTGGATTCTGGGCCTGCAACTATGGTCATGCTTTCAGTCATCTTGTCCTTCTCCTCTGAGTTGATTAGGAGGTCAATTTGTCCTATAACAACTATTTATTTCTGCGACACAAATATAATCCAGCAGACCAAGCAATTTGTAATAAAATAACCTAACCAAATAGTTAGGATTATCCTAATATCACTTTTACATAGACTCGATCTAGATCAGTAGGACTCGCCTAAGATACTAGCGACAAAATCCATTCCAGCTTTGGGGTCAGCCTGGAGGAAAACTTTGCCGACCATCCGAGAATGGATTGGTGAGACAAAAAACCTCCTAGAATGTAAATAGTAACTAGAAAAGTAGGTTTACCTAGGTCGTTACATACATGACATGGATCTGTTGAGATTATTTACATCATATACATGCAGAATGGGTTTACATTACAACATCTTGGAAATCAGGCTGATGATGATAGCTGAACGACACAAATACATTGATCAGGCACTATCGCTTTTGCAAAAAAAAGGGGTGTACTGCTATGGGTCATTGACACGTAGTGGTCAACAAGCCGAATAATATCTTTTATTTGCCCCAACATGTTATCCATTTGCTCATATACCTCCCTAATCATTGGTACATCTGTATCTCCAAAACAAATTATGTTATAAATGGGCTTGGGGTATTGGAAAACTTACCTCACATGTCCTGAAAACACACTGTTAATAGCAGTCTCCTCCACCTCTGCAAAACCTTCCTTGGCAAGTGCGGTTGGAGCCCTGTCCTTTAATACCTGCTAGTGTTGACTTGATACCATGCTAGCCAATGCCTTTCTTACCTTCAAAAGGCCTGAAGGTGAGGTAATAGCTAGCAAATCTAGTCTTCCCAAGCTTCAACAGCTCCAACCTTGACTGACTGTTGAAAGCCCATGGGTATTGCTATGATTGGTAATAAATTTTATCATTCTCTTGCCTCTCTTGTACAAATCACCAATCCATCTGTATTGAGGTTCTTTGTTCTCAATAATATCATGCATCAAAAAGTTCATTGTGTGAACCAAACACTTAGACCAAAATATTTTGGGATATTTATCCTTAATGATTGCTCCCGCTGCCTTACAATTAGAAGCATTATCAGTGATGACTTGGATGACATTATATGGCCCAATACTTTCAATTGTTTGAATTAATGGTTCTGCAATGTTGATGGCAGTCTTGAACTTTCATAAGTAATCATGTGCTAAAAGGAAGACTGCACCACTAGTAGACACCAAGAACACTTATCAATGGCTTGCCTTTTACATTTGTCTAGACATCAGATACAATGGATACCCCATAGTCATTCCAAGAATTTGTCAATTTACCCAAAGCATGTGTTATTTTGGATTTTTCATGATCAAGTCCCGCGGTTCTAGCCCTGTCATGTCCAGGGCTCTTGTATCCTTTAGGGGCATCATTGATGGCGCCAACAATTTCATGCCAATAAGGTGAGTGAAGAACATTGAATGGTATCCCACATGCATAGAGAAACTGAGAATTTTTTGCATCCACATCATCCCTACACACTTGATCAAGGAAATTTGATATGGTTCTATGCCTTAAAGGGATGTCTGTACCTGTGCCTCTATATCCACTACCATGGGTGGATGCTAATGGAGTTCTTAGTCTATGTGATTGTGGGATAGTGGTGTCACGTTCAAAGTCACCCTTTGATTTTTTAGATTTGTATTGGGCTTGCTCCTCTTCCCTTATGTATTTGGCTCTTTGTTGTTGTGACACATTTCGACATGTTTTGATTCTTATTTGTTTATTCCATCCCATGCCATTTTCCCACAGAGATGCTTTCTGAGATGGGTGTATGAACCCGTGAAAGTGATTTTGCAATGGGGGCATGTAAATTTAGTGGTTCCACCCCCTTTCCCTCCTGAAAGCCTAGTAATACATTTCCACAAGGAGGTTTGGTCTATGTTGGTTTTTTTGCCCTCATCATCTCCACTCTCATTATCCTCCTCCTCTTCCTCTTGGTACTCCTCCTCTCCAAAGTTTCCAAATCCACCACTACCCACTTCTTCATCCTCTTCATCACTCCTTCTGCTCCCCAACACCATCATAACAAAAAAAGGAACCAACATCAAGAGAATGCCAAGCCATATAGCCATCATGTTTAGTGGAGTTATAGTTTCTTACGTGCAATAAAATGGAGGAATGGGAATGGGAAAGGGAGAAGAGAACTTCTTTCATTCAACAATGAACATATAAAAAACAATATAAAAAACACAAATGCTATATATACATGGAAAATTAGAAAAGAATGAGATTAGAGTCTAGACCCTACCTCTTTGGCTCTTTAATGGTGCCTTCACTCCCAAGCTTCAATCTCCCTTGCAAGCTTCTCAAGCTCCTCAAGCAACCCTCTCAATCTTCCTGTCACTCACCTCCTCAACTCAAGCTCCGAAAGCCCTCTCTTGCTCTCTCAATATGCAAATGATGCATTGTGGGAGGGGAGGAGGCCTTTTATTTCTTTTGGAACCTCCCCTCCCTCCAAAAAAGAAATTGGGCGCGCGATTTTCCACGAAGAGCAATTCTTTTTTTTTTTTAAGTCGGGAGCAATTTCTCCTTAACTGCTTTCAATTTGGAAAAATTGCTCGTGGAGCGAACAGGAGCGATTGCTCTCTGACCGCTCCTATTTCACTCTTGGAAAGGCACGGAGCACAAATATTTTTAGGCAATGTACTCCCATAATTCACTCTTGTAGGGAGCAAAGGGAGCGAATTTCGGGGGCACACTCCCCAAGTCGCTTCGGATCTGCTCCTGAGCGGAGCACGCTTCAGGAATGGATTCGAGGGGGGGGGCTCTCCCGCAGTCTTGTGCCTTACAACTCATAAGAGAGTGTGGTTCCAAAGAGGAAGAACAAAGGCATCATTAGAGTTGCCAAGGAAATGATCCATGATCAAGATCTTCCCATGTTTCTTTGGGAAAAAGCTTGCAACATGACAATGTACATTCAAAACAAGATTCCTCACAAGGTCTTGGAGGACGAGTCTCGTGAGGAGGCATTCACAGGGGTGAGATTGGATGTTAGGCATTTTGATATCTTTTAGTGTCCAATGTATATTCATGTACATTTAGAGAACAGGACGAAGCTGGAGCCTTCAACACAAAATGGCATCTTTGTAGGTTATAGTGAGACTTCAAACGCATACAAGGTGTACATTCCTTCTCAGGAAAGACTATGGTGAGTAGGGATGTTAGGTTTGAGGAGAGCCAAGCCTTTAGGAAGTCACATGAACTCTTTCCAACAATGGTAGAGGAAAAGGAGTGAGAGGCTCTGAAGACTGAGGAGAGACCAATAACACCAACAATGGGGACGCAGTCTTCATATCAAGAGGAGGAGTTGTAGGCTCCTTCTACTTCTATCAGGAGGAAGCCAAGATGGCTAGAGCAGACGCTGAGAGATGCTCAGGAGCATCTAAAGGCTCCTAGGAGTGTTTTTAAGGAGAGCACACCCCACTGAGACAATTTCCTAGTTATATGCTAAGTCACATGGTTCATGTTCGACAATGATCAAGTTCAATTTTGATTCAAATTTTTTGATAAGGTTCGAATGAGGTTTGATTATATACATTTTTCAATATATATATATAAATGAAATATAAAATAAAAGAATTAAAATGAGATTCTTCCTCAAATTCTTGAGTTTGAACGTTTGTTTTAGTTTTTGGTATTAGAGTATAGTAGTGGAAATTTTAGTCACGTTAGCATTGCTGAAACTTTTAGAATTGTGTACAAATTACTCTATTGGTAGGTGGTAAAAAATATATAGTTTCCCATTGGGAAGATTGAGACCCCCTATTCAGTGACATGTTTGAAGATGTTGATTGTCAGATGTATGTGTTTGCATGATATTTTGAGGCAATAATATATAAACGTACAAAAAAAAACATAAACATTAGAATGAAATATGAAATATAAAAATAGTGAAATAAACATTAGAATGAAATATGAAATATAAAAATAGTGAAATAAACATTAGAATGAAATATGAAATATAAAAATAGTGAAATATTACATAAATTATGAGTCTTGGGTCGGCTACATACAGGTTGCAATCGATGGTGACTTGCAAGGGATGTTTGAGCATAATATTAGGGAAGTCATTACGATGGGATTGGTTGAGTCTTTGTCCTTTCCCTTCCCTATTGATTTCTAAAATGTTTAAGTGTAGCGGTTGGTCATTGGTGTGGGAGGCAACAAGGCTCGAGTGAAGGTTTACAAGCATCATTGTCTTGGTGAGCTTGGAAAACTTTATTCTTTATAGGTAGTGGTGACTCTAGAGGGAGGCGAAAAATCTTAATTGGAACTTTACAGGCAATGAGGCTCGAACAGTAGTAGAGGGTTCATAAACAATTTACAGAGAGGTCTAAGCGACCGTTGGAGATGTTCAAGGTTTAGAACCCTAATTCAAACTTCTTGTTGAACTTAAATGAATCTTAATTTTTTTTATAGGTTCGCTGAATTTTGAACCTGAAGGTTTAGGTTTGGCGAATCCTGTGACTTATGTTATATGGCGCTTATGAGTGACATCATTGACTTCGAGCCTGGAAGTTATAAGGAGGCAATAGGCCAACGAGTTTGGAGGGATGTCATGGTGGAGGAATATGTCTCCGTCATGAAGAATGATGTGTGGGACATTGTTCTTAGGCCAGAGGGGAAATCAAAGATTAGTTAGAGGTGGATCTACAAGATCAAGCATGCTGCAAATGGTGATATTGAGAAGCATAAGGCTTGGTTTGTGGCTAGAGGTTTCTCCCAAAAGGAGGGAGTGGACTATGAGGAGACGTTTGCTCTAGTCGCCAGGTATGCTTTTATTAGGGCTATGATATCTAGCTTCAGAGATGGGATGGAGGATATATTAGATGGATGTGAAGAGAGCCTTCCTCAATGGGGTAATTGAGGAAGAGGTGTGCATTTAGCAACTGTAGGGATTTGATGTGCATGGGAGAGATTATCTTGTATGCAGTTTGAAGAAGGCAATTTATGGACTCAAGCAAGCATCGAGAACATGGTTCTTGAGGATTGATGGGTCTCTTCTAAGTGTGGGCTTCACCAAGAGTGAGGCGGATCCCAACTTGTATTATATACTTGTTGGAGATGATCCACTCATCTTGGTACTTTATGTGACCTATTTCTCACAGGGTTACAAAAGCTCATTGAGATGTGCAAGTGAGATCTAGCTTCTGAATTTGAGATGAAGGAAATTGGCATGACTCACTAAATTTTGGGATTGGAGGCGTGGCAACAAATAGGTGAGATTTTACCGGGACAAGGAAAACATGTAGTTGATATCTTAAGGAGATTTAGAATGGTGGATTATAGGCTTGTGTCTACACCCATGATCACCAATATGAGGAAGCTTAATTCTTCAGATTCAAAGTTGGTGGATCCCACCTTGTATAAGCAATGGATGAGTTTCTTGATGTATTTGGTCGACACTAGAGCAAATATATGCTTTGTTGTGTATATTTTTAACTGGTTTGTGGTGGAGCCGAGGAGGGTGCATTGGGTGGTAGTGAAACATGTGCTCAGATATCTATGAGGTACAATGGAGTATGGGCTGAGATATGTTATGCGTGGTGGAGTGTAGTTGCAGGCCTATACAAGCTTAGATTGGTTGGAGTGCAGTGGACAGGAAGAGGACCTCATAATGTTGCTTTTGCTTGTGGTCAACAATGAACTTGTGGTTTAGCAAGAAGCACAGTTCAGTGGTGCTAAGTTTAGCAGAGGTCGAGTACATGGCAGTGAGTTTGGTGAGTTGTGAGGCCACTTGGCTTTCCAAGATGCTCACATGGTTATTTGGTTTTGAGTTGGATCTCACTGTGATTCATTGTGATAATCATAGGTGCATCGAACTCTTGAAGAATCTAGTGTTTCATGATAGACCCAAGCATATTGGGATTAGGTACTATTACCCACCCAAAGTGGGTGACCCTTAAGAGAAATTTTTCTCCTATTTCATCCCTTCTATCCGATAGCTAGTAGCCCTAACAACCACCAATATCCGATGATGACATGCCATTCATATCTGCGCTACCTGCATTTTTGACATGTTTCCTCGCCCATCTGGCAAGAGCACCATTGGAGGGTGGGCTTCTGATCAAAAGGTAGTTTATCTATTTTGCAGTTGGGTGTTGATGCTTGTTGTTATTTGGCATTTGACATGTATTATGGGGCAACTTGGAAGAAAGAAGTGTCTTGGCTGTGGTCTTGTTCCCTCACCTTAAATAGGGGGTTAATTTTCAATCCTAGTCTAATGGGACCTCCCCTAATGGCCCAACGGGTATTGGGGGGGCACTACTTGGGAAGCCATGATTGATATAACGTAGCCCCATCTCTCCCTATTCCATGCTTACCACTTTCCATCTTACATAGCACCTTCATTTTTTGGGTTCAATTAACCATTGGTTCATTGGGATTTGACACCCACACATCCTCATACTTGGGTAGGGCCCAAAAATTTGCCTTGGGAGGTTGATGGCAGCGAAAAGAAATAGAAAGAACATATGATGACAAGCAAAACAAAAGAAATATCAAAATGCAAAGAATGGTCGGGACATTCAAATTAGCACGTTGGCAAAAGCCAAGCATGAGCTCTACCTCACTCATTATGGCCATCACCCAATTCCTGGGCTAATGTTGCCCTATCATCATAAGAAAAAGGAAACCTTGCATGTCCCAACCCCTGATGGGTGATGAACAAACTCATCATCAAGGGGGTAAATAACTGCTAGACATCATACAAAGCAAGCTCTCATTCCTCGAGCTATGAGTAGTATTACAAAGAAGAACCAAGAAAAAATAAAATTCATAATGTTGATTTTTGTGTAGCATTGGGAGGTATTCCTGCATGCCAAAAGGTCACCTAATTCGGTCTAGAAGAATTGTGAAAATAGAGGTTTTATTTTATTTTTTGGGCATCATGTAGGCTAAAAAGGGACAAGTCAACCTCACCATGAAAGGGTGTGCCGCTTGGTCAAAACTCAACCCACTCGACTTGTATATATACATTATGTGACACTTCACTTTGATCATTCATCAACACATTGTCCCTCTTCTAGAGCAGTAGCACATGTGACAAAAGGAGGTCGAATTGACTTGACTTTGATAGAGTTGAAGGAGGGTAGGTTGACCACATTTGACTGAGCTGTAGGAGCTGATTTTGACCACAGTTTACCGAACTGTAGGAGCTGAGTTTGACTGTAGTTGATCGAACTACAAGAGCCAAGTTTCACTGAGCTATAGGAGTCGCAATCAATCACAATTGGCCATAGGAGTCATAGGGCCGAATTTCACTGTAGAGGTGACCGCAAGTTCGAGTTTGACTAGGCTGGTTTGACCACATATTTTGGGTAGTTTGACTAGTGTTGACTTCTGATTATTTTGGGTAGTTTGACCAAGCTTGACTCGTTGGAGTTTGACCAGATTTGTCTAGTATTTTCTAGACAAAATATTGATTTATAAACCTTGCTGAAGAATAATTTCTCCTAAATAAAAGTTGTTGGGTTTTCTCCCAAGGTTGAGTTTTCCATTGTAAAATTTGATATCTCTATTTTGCATGGCTGTCTCTTTATGACCTTTCCTGTTTCCACTACATTTACTATTGCGATTTCTTGTGTATAATTACTCAATGATATCAGTGACATGAAATAAATTGGGTGAAGATCATTAGGTAGTAATTATCAGATCAAAAGTCGTTTAGTAATGTGCATCTTGTAGAAAATTCAACACATAAGAGGAGTGGAAAAACAAAGGCCAAGTTGGTAACTCATGCATCTACGATTACTCCCTCCTCACATCTATACACCAGGATGAAGATCCCCATCAGGCTGGTCCCTTTGACCATGGAACTTGGCCATGAAGTCTTTCCTCCCCATTCCATCATTATTCACATGGCACCTATCAATTGAAGAGTGGACCAAGGACATGTCACTTCCCCTTGGGGGTTGAGAGCACCTAATAGGGTCATCTATTCACTGCTCCTACCTAGGGCAGTAACACCATCACATGACCAAAGCCTCAATTTTGGAAGGGAAGGCTTGTATGAAGTGTTAATTTGCCCATTACTTTCAAGCTTGGTTCACTTAGATGCAATAATGATTAAATGTACTTAATGGTGAAAGTTGCAACACTGGATATTGTGTGTAATTGGCAGGTGGTTCCATCTATACGTCTAGGCAACTTAATTGGCATCCAGGTCCTCCAGAGGGACATGTTGACACCCATAAGTGAGGTGTTGAGAGCCATGGGACTCTAGACAATTGTAGAGCATTAGTTGCATCCTTGGGCATCTCGAGCACCCACAACATTACAACCCTTTGCTCGACATTGTTGACTTTTATGGGATGATGCACCTAGAACAACATGCCCCAATATGGCTTAGCACTGATTAGATGAGATGGAAGCCAATCCAGGGCTTAGATGAGGATGGTATCATACATTGAGACATGGGAAGGCTAGCAGCACGTTGAGGGACCTCAACGTTGGAGCAAAGATAGACATTTTGCCCACTTGGAGACCCATGAGACCACTTTTGTGCTCCAAAGTCAAAAAATGGGTCCATAGAGGGAGATTGAGAGATATCTAGGGGCCAACCCCTAGAAGACGATTTTAGAGGGCTTCTACATACTTCAGGTTGCCCTTGACCCTCAACACTTGCCTAGGAGAGGCTTACACATTGATGACATTAACTTTTCTTCCATTACGACTCACACGTGTGGGAGAAACCTTATATTTTTGCATTGGTTGCTAGGTCGACTTGTGACCTAGCTTGTGTTAGCACATTATTTTATGGTTTTCTTAGGGGCATTAGGATAAAATTAGTTTGACTCCTCATATAAATAGAGGAGGGATACTTCTTGTCATTCATCATCATAACACTTGGAATTTGGGCCTTTTTAGATATTTCAACCTCTTTTCTTGTAGAGGAGCAAGGATCTATGAAAGCGTTTTGATATTTGGAGTTGACTTGTTTACCTTTGGAGCTATTCTTTGGATTAATGGATGGAATCTTTTGCATGTTATCTTGTAAGTGAACCTTTGTTGATTAAATATTTCTCTACTATTGTATAGAATAATGTTGAATCTAGGCTTGCAAACTGTGCCTTAATTTATTGAATTGGTATCTAGAGGATCTATTGCATGCATTACTCATACATAACATGTGAATGAATGGTCCTAGTGGTGAAATCCTAGCAACTCTCCCATGAAATCTCTAATATCCATTGCATAGGTAATTGTTGAAATTGTGGTGCTAGGGCATCAAAATTTCGGCCTCCTTAGAAGCTTGTTGGCTGATATATCACATCATGGACTCCACCCTCCCAAGGATCTAGGTACTGGCCTTCCTTGTGGATGACCAATTTAAATTTTAATCTATTAATTTCTTCTTCTTCCTTTTGCCCTAATTTGGTCCCTTTAAGGCCAAGCGACCAAGTTAGGGCTTGGTGCGAATTTCTAGGGAAGAGGAATTTTTGAAGTTGGAGAGTCGAAATGCCAAGAGGAGAGTGGTTGCCACAAAATCTCTCCCTTTGGCAGTTATTCTCTTCAATTTCGTCCCTGAATTTCTTTGCCCTAGTTACTAGCCCTAAGCTAACCCTAGTTTTGGATTTAGCTTCAACTTGGAGGCTTCTTGAGGGTTTCATGAGCCATGTTCTTGTTGAAAATCATTATTTGAAACCCTTTCTCCTCACTTGGACCTTTGGCTACCCTAACTATCTCCTCATTGATCAAACCCTATGTCTTGGTTTGCTTATATTTTGTTTCTCAAAGGAAAGCGCATTGGCTCCTCATGGAACCTTGAGCCTAAAATTATCTCATTCCATTGTAGATCATTTTGTATCAGCTCACACCTTGGACCTAGAATACCGATTAGGTGACCTTCTAGATACTGAGCCTCCTCCCATCGGTGAAAGTCCGTAAAGCGTAGGGGGTTTGGGATGTGGTGACAGTGGGCCACTACCCCATTGTTGCCTCTTTGTCTAGTGCTAGCCTAGTAGAGTGCCCCCTTCTTAGGCCTACTAGATTTTGCGGCAATAAGTTCTAGTTCATCAGAGACAGGGTCTAAAGGGGAACTGTGAAGCTCCAATATATATCCATAGATGAGTAGGTTGCATATATTCTCACCAAGCCTCTAGTGAAGGGGAAGTTTGTTTTCTATAGGAATAAGCTGAGGGTGGTGCATAATATCTTCCTCGCTTAGAGGGAGTGTTGATGTTGATAGCTCAGATAGGTGCTTCTGCATCGGCTAGGTGTCAAGCATGTAGAAGATGTTCAAAATGTTAGTTTTGTAGCATCCGGCAGGTGTTCTAGTCTTGACTTTGGTCAGAGAGCCTAAGAAACACAAGATCTCCAAAACCCGGAAAAAGTTTCGAGATAAAACACCTAGAAACAACTCAATTAAATTAATTGATTGATAATAAAAAATGCCTAAGTTTAAATTAGGGAAATCGATTAATTAAAGGGAATTAATTGAGAAAAGTGAGAATACTCTAGAAAGTCACACAGATTGAGTTTGAGGTGATCTTAGTTGTTGATGGAGATCTAATCATGGCTGTTGGTTCACCAACGAGAGATTATAAGAGCAGGACATTCGGATGGAGAGAAATACATCGAGTGAGTGGGTGATCTATGCAGATCGAATTTCCCAGAGAGTAAAGATTCAATCGAGAAGATAATTGGAGCCAGAGATCAATAGTAGAGGCAGAGGAGCAACAATAAAGATTTTGATTGAGGTTTCCAGTGCTGGAAGAGTCAATTGAGAGAGGTTGAGTTATTCCACAGGAGGTTGTGCAGGGGCTTGCACATAGCCTCATTGAGGCAATTTGATTTTGTTGGAGAGGAGGTCGATTCAGGTGCCAGAGGCCAGGATGATTTTCCAGAGCATCAGAGAATCACTTCTAGAGGAAGTAGCAGGCAAGACGTCTTGATCAGAAGTAGCTCTAGGCAGTGCGAGTTACAGGCTACACAGAAGCCTGCGCAGGGTTGTTCCTGGTGCTAGTTCGAGTGGCTAGATTGTTGTTGGATTGCTTGTGGAGAAGGGAAAATTCCCTTAATAATTTTGCCAGTATTTTCTCTGGAGAGGATTGCCAGCTTTGCATCCAGATTGTACTTTGAATTTTTGTTGCTGCATAATAATAATAAAACGCTCATCTGCGGCACTGGTTTTCCCACATTGGGTTTTTCCGGCGACATTTGTCCAAAAATAATGGTGTCAATTTTATTGTGTGTGTGCTATATTTTTCAGTTTCCAGTTTATTTTCTGCAACATTTTATTGTGAAGAAATTGCAGTGTGATTTATTTGTTATTTTGCCATAACAAAATAAACTGTAGGAATTTACAGGGTAAGTTCCTCAGACAAAACACCAAAGGACAACTCACAAACGGATCACAGATCAATACACCAGTATTTTGACGTGGTTAAAACCCTCAAAGAGGGAAACAGTCTACGGCCTGAGCCAACGCGGCCACTTCAGGCAATTTATTAATAAAAGAATGAAATTTTACATAAGCTTCTCTCATGAACAGTTAACCTACAAATGACCCTCCATGCTCTTTAAATAGAGATAATGGACCAATCGAGTGTTAAGCCACGGATCAAGTGTACGTAATACCTAGGAGAGAATGAACCGTCGGATCACTACATATCGTGACCGTCGGGTTGTAAGTTACAAAAGTACATAGTAAAGAAACACACTTTACCTAACTCTATACTAGACCAAGTTATACTTAATGGTTTCCTATGTGTCGGAATATCCTAACATCCCCCCTTAAGAACAACTTGGGATAGGATTGAAGGATTTACAAATATGACACAATAGGAAAAGGAAGGAGGCACTAGAGCCTATCCCCCCTATTGACAACTTCCTGAACTCCAACCATCAATCGAAGTTTAGTAAACTTCACCTCTGTGAGAACCTTTGTAAAGATGTCTGCAACTTGGTCATCCGTTGAACAATATTGCACTTCAAGAACATGGTCATGAATGAGATTTCTGATGAAGTGCATGTGTAGTTCAATGTGTTTTCTACGCTGATGTTGGGCTGGATCTTTGCATTGTTGAATGGCACTTTGATTATCACACCAAAGTGTAGTCGGATGCTACTACTGAAAGCCAAACTCTGATAGGATCTGACGAAGCCACAAGGCTTCCTTACTAGCTTCTACGACACCACGATACTCTCCTTCTGCTGAAGAAAGAGAAATCACCTTGTTTTCTTGCAGGCATGTAATAGGTCCTGAACCAAGAGTGAACACATAACCTACAGTAGACTTCCGATCATCAGGGTCACCAGCCCAATTGGAATCAGTGAAACCAACCAATAGAGGAGATGCTTCGGCAGTGTAATGAATTCCAAACTGAACTGTACCTTGAACATAACAAAGTATTCTTTTAGCTACTTTCCAATGACTTCCACGTGGGTTTTGCATAAACCGAGCAACAAGGCCAACAGTAAAGGAAAGGTCAGGACAAGTATGGGTTAGATACAAAAGTTTTCCTACAAGTTTAACGCACAAAGAAATAATCAAAATGGATCAAAATTAATTAATTGGCTCATCTTTTAAAAGGATGAAAAGACTAGGGAGGGATGGACATTGGTGTTTTTTTTGTATGATAGGTTGGAAGGATATCTATTGAAATTGTTGAAGAATCTAGGTTATTTAGATAGATAATAGGATATTTAAGTTCCAAATTTATTTTTATTGTATAAGATCTAGTACTATTTAAAGACTTTAGAATATTTTATTTATGCAATTGTATGTATTAAGTAATTTAAAAGATGATTGATAACTTGCTTAAAGTTATTTTTTTTAGTGTTATTGAGATGAATAGCTTGGATTATTTTTTAATGGTGAAATCCACAATGTTGTTGCAAAAACATAAGAAAGATTGTATTCAATAATTATTTAAAAATTCTCAATAGTTGTGATGGAACTTGATTTAGCCAAAACTTGTGTAAAAGTGAACTGGTTATAACTTAGGTTGTTGTTAGTGTAGACGGGGATGAATTTGAATACTATAAGATGTCATGGGATTCCTATCATCTCTCTCTTATGTTATGCTCACAAATGAATCTCCTTTTTAGTTTTGTAGTGCCCTAAGGGAATTCATATGAGGATTTTACTTATCCCATTTTTTTTTATTAATTGCTAAAGGTTTAAGCATGTTAATAAAAAATGTGAGAAGAGGAGAAATAAAAGTACTAACATTTCATATTGAACAATCTTCTTTTTTTAGAAAACATTGTGATATTTGGTTGATGCACTAATAGGATATGAAAAGCATAAGGGAGGTCTTGGATATATATTGTAAAGCTTCATGAACGGAATTCAACATATCGAATTATTCACCAAAATTTAATGAACTAGATGAAGTGAAATTACAAATATTCAACATATCTTTAATTAATTATGTTGAGATCCATGAAGGTGTAACATATCTAGGTTTAAAGTAAAAGAAAAATATTATAAATATGCTAATTGGATGTCATTTGGATTTGTCTTGAGTGGTTGTGAGATGGAGTATTTTCCTCCGTGCATAGGTTCTATTCATGTAAATGACTTGTTGAGCTGATAATGAGTATATTGTGGTAATGAGTTTGAGCCATTTTGTTTCCCTCCCATTGTGCCTTAAAGAGTATAGGTCTATCCTAGGTACCATCATTATAATCAAGGGGCCTAGTGGTTTTCCACACGATATATTCCGTGGAAAAAAAAAATGTCTATTTGGTATGGTTATATAATAAAATAACATATATAATTTCAATTTATGCAATAAATGGTTGTCTTAAGGTGGTAGATTAGTATTGGCTAAGAATTTTTTAGATATTATCTCCATTATTAGATGCCCAATGTCAATATATTAAAAGGAAATTTTAAATGTTAAAAAACAAATATTTTTAGGAAAAGGGAAAGGAAGGAATTCCTTTGGTCAAATGAACAAGAGTGACAAATATAAAGGAAGAAACTGGTTAGGGTTTTAATAATATTTATGTTATTATTTTATCCCAACATAAAAAGATTCTTTGGATTTTTTGTAATAAATACAACAACCCCCCTCACTTTCTCTAGGTTTAATCCAGGTGGATGTTGGTGGCCACCCACCTATCCCATTTGGACCGCCGCAACTGTCTCTTTCAGTGTTTTCAGTTTCCGTAATTGTAGCACAATTTACTATTTTTAGCAGTTTTTTCGGGTCCTGAACTTCCGGAGCCATTTTGAGGCCCTAAACAACGTTTTTTGGGAAATCTGGGGGCAACATCGGTCCATGGATGAATGTTGCCCTTCTGAAAGTGGTAGTTCTTCGATAGATCTTTCTAACGAGCTACAATACGCGTCAAACAGAGATTGTATGCCAAAGTTACGACCCTGGGAAATTGTTGTACCAATTTACCCAAAACGGGGCCCACAATTTCGCGTTTCATCTTCTAGGGTTAGGTTTTGGAATGTGAAGGGTTTTCCATTATTTCTCAACAATAAATAGGCCTTCGAGCCTCATTCTAACACAGTTCGGAATAGTTCAGAGGTATGTAGCTGCCACATCTCTTCTCAGAGATAAGCTACCATCGCCCTCACTGGTTTATTTCCATTTCTGGTTGTAAGTATATTTCGATATTTTCCATTAATGAAATGAAGCATTATTTCCACTGCATCTTTATGTATATGGTTATCTCTGTATTTTCCATTAATGAAATGAAGAATTATTTCCATTGTAGCTCTGTATTTGAAAGTGCAGTTCCAGAGCACCAACATTTTGATGCATTGAGATGGGCATTGCACGTGACGCCTACACATTGGTGGGGCACACATGAAGGAACCTTTGACGATTGGCGCAGCTTCAGGTGCATGACGTAGAAAAGATCTAAGAAACTAGAACTACGAATAACTGAGAAATATGATGGACATGATGACCGGTGCATGCACCTTACGAGATGGATCCAAGTGTATGGAGAAAAGCCTCAACCAAAGTGGGTACACTTATTTTATTATACCCTCGATGTCATTCCAAGGAATTGGTACACTGAAATAGAGCTCTCACATAGTACACGCAAATGGGATATCTTGCGCGAAGGTTTTTTGTTAATGTTCCTCTTTGAAGATCAATGAATGGATACTATGGACGACGCGTTGCAGGTGGTGAAGGCCACTATTTTCAAAATACCACTGGAACTAGAAGAAATCGTGCAGCCAAACTAGTCGTGATAGTTGAGCCAAGCCCTAGAATGTTACAATGCGCAGGTAGAAGGTGATGAGGATGACCTTAGAAACATCAATATTCTGGAGACAAAGGGGAGTCGCGAGGTTTGCAGACCAGCAATCAAGGATCTAGACATCACTGCACCACTGAAAATGAAACAAGTAAACATCAGAATGGAGCAAGAGCCAAAGTATGCAATTCTTGGGAACTATTGGGATGATGCCATAGTGGAAAAGGTCGTCAAATTGCTTCAAGAGTATCAAGATTTATTCCCAACTAAAATCACGGCGTTCGAAGGGATCCTCGGTGACGTGGGAATAATGAAGATAACCCTGAAGCCGGATGTGAAGCCAGTTAAGGAGTGGCCTTACCAGTTGAATCCAAAATACAAAGTGAAGGTTCACAAAGAGTTGGACAAGATGCTTGCAGTAGGAATAATTGAACCATTAGAGGAGTCCGACTAGGTAAGTCTTATGGTTATGTAGGAGAAAAAATAGAAAGGTGAAATTTGCATCTGCATGAATCTTAGGAAGCTTAATGATGCATGTGTTAACAATCCATTTCCGACACCATTTACCAATGAGGTACTGGAAAATGTGGGAGGACAGGAAGCTTACTCCTTTACGGATGGCTTCTTGGGGTACCACCATATCAAGATTGTGCCAGAGGATAGGAGTAAAACAACTTTTGCTACAGAATGGGGCTGCTTTCAGTACATGGTGATGCCCTTTGGACTAAAGAACACGCCGATAATATTCTCACGCGTTGTGGTAGATGCATTCAAGGAGTTTATACACAAGTTCTTAGAGGTATATCTTGATGATTAGACCATATTTGGGATGGTTAAGAAACATACCGCGAGCTTATAGTTAATGTTGGATACTTGTCGATGGCACCAAATTGCGCTTAACCTAAAGAAGTGTACTTTCCTCATCCCCTTCAAGAACCTGATCGACCATGTGGTTTGTAAGTAAGGTCTGATGGTGGATTTGGAAAGGATTGCTCTCATAATCAATCTATAAGTGCCCCAGAGTGTCAAGCAGCTACGTGCCATGTTGGGACACAGTGGTTACTATCGAAAGTTCATTAAGAGCTACCCGCAGATCACAACACCAATGGAACAATTGTTGAAGAAGGATGCTACTTATTGCTGGAATGAGGAATGTAACAAAAGTTTGGAAATGCTCAAGGAAAAGATGGCATCAGCTCCTTTATTGGTCTTTCCAAAATGAGACATCGAATTTCACGTGCATGTAGACTTATCACATATCACACTTAGACCGATACTCACAAAAGGAGTGGAAGTAATTGATCACCTGATCGCATTCGCAAGTCGTTGATTGTCCAAAGATGAGAAAAACTACTCCACTACTGAGCGAAAGGGATTGGCAACGGTATATGCACTCCAAAAATATTGCCACTATCTACTCGGAGAACACTTTAAGATGTATATTGACCACTCTGTGCTAAAATACCTAGTGAATAAGCCTATGTTGCGGGGGCGCATTTGTAAGTGGTTGCTATTATTTCAAGAATATGACTTCAAAGTCATCGAAAGCTGAGACGTCTAAACGTAGGCCCAGATCACCTGTCCTGAATTGAGAATGGAAAAGAATCCACAAATTTAGAGGAAGGACTACTAGATGCATCACTGTATGTAGTGCACATTGTGGATGGCCATTTTGAGGACATAATCCACTTCTTAACCACAAGAACCACATTGCAGGGATATTCTTTTTAGCAAAAGAAATAATTGGTGATACGCACAACAAATTTTACTATTATTGCAGGGCACCTCTACAAAATGGGCAACAATGAAATATTACATAGATATGTACCTGAATTCGAGCGAGGATAGATCCTAGCCGAAGAACATGGGGGCGTTACTGGAGGACATTAGGTGGGCCACGCGACAACACAGAAGATTGTTCACGCCGAGCTATGGTGGCCAACTCTACATCATGACTCAAAAGCATACTGTTGGGCCTGCGACATATGTCAATGGACTCAGGAACCATCGCAGAGGGATGAAATGCTCCTCAAGCCATAGATGATGCTGCAACAGTTTGAGAAATGGGCAATCAATTTTGTGGGGCCTATCACACCTCCAAGAAAGACACGGGCGTGCTATATCAGCATGGCGACAAAATAATTAACCCGATGGGTGGAAGCACAGCCGATTAAAGACTCCATGGCCGCTACAGCTACGAAATTCTTGTTCGAGAAAGTGTTAACACAATTTGGATGTCCAAAAATTCTAATGAGCGACTATGGAACGCATTTTCTAAATGAGACTATCATCACTCTCACTGAGGAATTTCAGATATATCATTGACAAAGTATGCCCTACCATCCAGAAGAAAATGGGACCGTTGAAGCATTTAAAAAAATTTTGGAGACAACATTGACCAAGATATGTAATGTGCAGCGAAACGATTGGGATTTGCACATATGTGTTGTGTTATGGTCATACCAAACAACATGCAAGAAGTTGATGGGCCAGAGACCTTTTTGGTTAGTCTACGATAAGGAAGCTGCCATGCCAATGGAATACATTGTACCTAATTTGCAAATAACAGTGGCGATAGGTATGGCAGACCATGGAGCTTTAGAAGAAAATTCGCGGAACTGGAGGAACTTGAGGAGGAGTGATTTCTAGTAGGATTTCATCAGCAACTTTAGAAGCATTGAGAGAAATCTTGGCATGATCACCATATCAAGATGCACACATTCAAAGAGAATGATCTAGCATTACTACATGACGGCAAGTCTGAGAAATTTCCTCGCAAGCTCTGCATGCACTGGTTAGGACGTTATGTAGTCAAAGAAGTTACGGATGGAGGCGCGGTCCAGCTTGCCAAGCTCAATGGAGACCTCTTCCTGGGAAGAGTAAATGGTAGTCGCTTGAAGCTCTACATCGGTGGGACAACTGCCTGACTAACCACCTGAAGGACGGTCTCACCACTCTAGCTAGTTGAAAGAGAGCATGGGATGATAAAGCAGTATTGGGAGAAGTGGTGTGATAACCAAGGTGCGCGTAGATTGGATCTATCACAAGGGTCGCGGTTGTGCAAAAAGAGCTGAGCTCCTACGTTGACAAGCAAAGAGGTGACTGTTGTTGTCACTATTTATGACAAGATGTCGGAGTTATGGCAAAAGGGAGTGGGTGGTGGGCAATTAGGATGGGGTACAAGCCAGATCTGGAATGATCTGCTGTAGGTTTAGCATGAGGGCACTAGAAAAGGTAGAAGCCAACGAATTTGAATTTTGAGACACTTATAAATCACAGGGGGAGATCCACTGAACGAGTTGCACTTCTAAGAACAGTAAGCTATTTTACCTTCCCCCCGCAATGGAACTATTCATTATCTATGGTCAAGGAGTAAGCCCGAGGGTTGTGATATGGTCAATGGAGATGCAAGGCTTTCTAAAGAGTACGGTGTTGATAGGTTTGGGCACTGCGCATAGTTCAGCATCGATGGTAATGAATGTGCCAGAAATTGGTAGACATGAAGCAGAACTAGTCCAGATGCCAGTACCTCAACCATGGGCTCATTGACGAACCATAAAAGATGAGGAAAAGGTTGTAAATACAGAGACAAATGGTGGAATTTTAGTTAACAAGTTCTCTCTGATGCACCTTAAAGATTGGGATCCTACGGACAGTAGTAATGGTCTTGCAAAATTGCAACACAAGATGCAGTAGACAGTGCGTATAAAAAATATGGAGGTGGAAAATGGCTACATTGGTACGATGAGTTCCCGTATGTGGCACACCAACTAGAGCTAACATCCTATGAGGGGGTGTTATGTGTTAACCAAGCAGAGCAGAATGAGCATTATTTGTTTTGTGAATTGGTAGAAACACTGGAGCGGGAGTTGGATGAAGCGTTTCAGGAGACAAAGAGGGAGTAGTGCGTCAGTCATAAGAAGGTGAACTGGGGAGCCTAGGCAACGTGTTTTGCCTCAGAGACGAGTGACTTAGGACGAGTCACGATGATTATGTTTGGGGCCTATTGGGTAGAAGAGGTCCCGCGTAACAGTTTTGGGGCTAAAATCTTATAAGTTGGGATAATAATATTGTAAATATCCTAAATATGCGGAGCGCGAAATGTAATAGTCAAAGGGTTGTCTACCAAAGAAATAGTATAGAATAATAAGAAGTAAGTCGACCTACCCATGGTCCATAGACCATGGGAATGTATAAATAGAGTGAGGCTCTAAGGGTAGAAAGTAGTTCTTATTTTTGATGGATCTTAGTGCTATGAGTTTGTGAATACAATATCCTTTGTGTCTGTAAGTTCGAGTTAAGGGTGTTGTTGGGTAGATAGAGGCTTTGTAGCTATGTGCACAGAGGCCTGGTAGAGTCTACAGTTATGTGCCCAGACCCCTGCAGCTGAGTCTACAGGGCGAATCTGGTTGTATTGAAGAGAAGATCAATAAATATAGGAATTCCTAAATCATTGTGTGTTTCTTTACGGATCTGTTATTTTCTTATGGTTTGAATTTGTGCATGATTTCTTATATGAGCTTACATCTTTCTTTATAATTGCGCGCACAGGGTTTTAAGTTTAAATGTTTGCTTAAATACTGTAAAGAGTATATCTTATCTATAACAAACTCATAAATAATAACTCTGAAGGAAGTTCCTTGTTCTTGATCTATGTAGAGGTAAAGTAGTGCAAAGCTACGGAATGGTTCACAAACCCTCTAGACCACATCAAGACATCCTAAGTGTGTGGAAACATAGTTCTAGCACCCTCCCCTACTACCTCGGGTGAGACCTCTGTCCACACTCTGTGGGCTATTGCCGAAAGGGTCAGTAGCTATAGGATTTGTTGGCTAATAACTCTTCTGAACCTAGGTCATGGCCCAATAACCCATCAAGAGTGAAACCATTTCTTTTCAAATATTCAAACAAGCATCGACAAGCATAGAGTAACAAGCAACGTTTCATGACAAAGAATCAAACAGAGGTACACCAGCACATAGATTTTGTTTCTCAACAAAACAAACCCTAGTTACTATTACATTCTACATTTAAACAAAAAAAAAATTCCTGTACATGGCATTTTCATTTTTTTTCGTTCAATAAAAATTCACTATACAAAATCATGAAGGGTTCCAAACCCATGAAACCAAAACAAATTAAAGTCCACAAGCTATGCCTAAATAGTCTAGCGAGGGCATGAACACCTCAAAGATCACATACAGATACAAAGGACCCAAAACTTCAAGGGTATAGCCGAGTCACAACAAGAGCAAGTGATAGAACAACTACTGCAAAAGTAGACACACAACAAAGCAAGAAAGAGCCTGTTATAGCTATAGAAAGACCCTACCCAGGTTTCCCTATGCCCGTGATCAGTCCCCAAGACAAAGTTGTGGAGTAGCCTTCCCTGGAAGAGCCTGCACACCACCATAGACCAGGGCAGTGCAGCTATCAGTATTGAACCACTAAAATAAAAAATATAATAGTGAATAGCTAATTGGAAGGAGAAAGAGGAACTTACATGGAGAAGAACCATTTCAAGATGAAGGACGAGAGAAAAGACCCACAATAGAAGGTTTCCACTAGTGAATGAGCCATGAACACATTCTTCCTACTCACCAAGGAGCGAGAGCGTTAGGAACTTTAAAAAAGGGAGTGAAATTGAAACCTGAAGGAGGAGCTTACCTGAAATTGAGGGTGCCAATTAATCGTTTGCACACCCAACCAAGGACCTGAGATTTGCAGAGCAGAACCATAACCACACCCCACATCAACAAACAATTCACCACAAAACAAACAAAAATGAGCTCAAAGCAAATAACAGAGACAAACAGACTTGCCAGAGGAAGACGACCTGACACTCTCCAAACACCATAGCAATGACTCGCTACAAAGAACGAGGAAATGCATAGCAATGGCAGACCACATAGAATGAGCAGAGGCATAGCACTAATAAACCACATAGAACCAACATATCACATTAAACTATCATATGGAGCAAGTAGAGCACAATACTTACCATCCATCGCAAATACCAAGCAAGAACATAGAGCACCAGCAGAGCAAAACCATCCCACAGAACAAATGACCTCCAAAACCCCTTGGTCAAAGTGATAACCCTTAGTCACAAGGGCGAGGTAAGTGTAGAAGGCCCGCAGCAAACATTAAACCCCAATAAAGACACACACCAAAAACCCTGCCACCAAACATAACTTGGAACCTAAGAATTAAACAGTTAATAGTCAGTCCTCCCTCCTTGTGATCATCACCAAGATCCTATGGCACTAGTACTACCTATCTATACCATTGACCCAGTCCCACGAGGAGATTGTTGTATAACGTAGGATTATAAACAAGTGTATATATGGTTCTATTCTTCCTAAGCTGCTTTATTTTATGTTTGTCATACATCATTTCATTTAAAATACAAGTAAATATCTGTTGAAACAGTTTCACATATTAGGAAGATTGCTCTTGCTCGCTTATCTGCAAAAAAACCTAAGCACCAAGCATTTCAAATAAATAAAAATACCTCCTACAATGCCGCCTTTACCTGAATTCAAATGTATTTTTGTTTCGCATTGTTACAAAATATTGCTAATTTATAAAATACAGGTTTTAAATATTTTTCATCAAAACCTGTTGCTTTCGTTAGATTATTACTTATGTTTTTATATGTACATGTGTAGATAAATTATTTTGATATTGTGAAGAGACACTGAAATATACTTATTATGTGTTGGAACTATTTCAAGAGTTGTATCATAAATGGCCTTGGAATCTGCACATTTGATCGTTACTATATCAAAGAAAGGGAACGTCCTCAAAAGTAGCTGTAATTATGTAATTAAGTATGTTAATTTATTACTTACGCTTTTATATCTACCTGTGTAGATAGAAATATTTTGAGATTGTCAAGAGACTTAAATATAATTAGTGTTCAATGTGTTGGAACTATTTCAAGAGTCTTATCATAAATGGCCTTGGAATCTACACATTTGATCGTTACTGTATCAAAGAAAGGGAACGTCCTCAATAGCCATTGTAATTAACTATGTGTTTCTAGATTAGAATGATTATATTCGTTGTTTTGATTGAAACTTTTAGGTTTTTCAACTACCTATAATCCTAGGTTACTTTTTGTAAGTGCAAAGCTTCTGACTATGATCCATTAACATTGAACATGGCTCAATAACAATGAGTTCCGTCTATGTATTATAGGTTTAGAACTGCTAAGGTGACATAAGTAAACTTTAGTTGTTACTACACATATGTAATTGGACAGAAGTGTTTCTCTTTATAGGAAATATTTTCCATTTTTTTCCTTTTTGTTTCTGAAAAATTGTTTGAATATCAACCATGCAAATACAACACAACAGATCACAGAGCATATCACTGGAGGACAAGAATCTCCTCATAGTCAACTTGGTTTCGAATAGTCCAACCATTTTTTTAAGTATATGACTACTAAAAGGAAAATACTTGATGAATCTTGGCATCAATATCATGATAATTCTATCATAGTTTGGATTCTTGTAAGTAATATTAATAATCCATAGTTCAAAAAAATAATAATTAGATAATGTATGCACATGCATTATTGACATGTTGAGTTTAGTACAAACCAACCTTTTCAAAATTCTATTAAACCTCTTTGGTTGCTTAAATGAAACCGATATGTTTTTTATATGATTAGTGTTGTCCATCTATTACGGACTGTAAATAATATAATATTCCACATTAATAACATATTCCAACGTGGGAAATTTTTCACTTTCTCAACTATTTTCGTCTCTTATTGACAAGAGAAGCCTAAATTCCACATTAATATTCTATATAAGAAATCCTTTTCTTAGTATAATTACCAATCATGAATTTAAAGCACCTCCATTAGCACCTTCAGATTGCTAATATCTTATAAGCATCGCATTTATTTTTCTTTGTTTCTATAGCATATATCATGTAATAAGCAAATGTTCATAAGTTCAAGGGATACATACAATGGAAGAGATGCTTTGCTAGAGTGTCATTTGGCATATATTTAACCATGAGAAAAAGTTTATCATGATCACAACATTTAACAAGAAAGACATAACATAGCATATATTATGTAATAAACAAATGTTTTTAAGTTCAAGGGATATATACAATGGAAGAGATGCTTTTTTAAAGTGTCATTTGGCATATATTTAGCCATGAAAAAATATTTATCATCAACACAACAATCAACCATAAAGACATAACAAAAAGGCCACAAAAATCTTGATTATTAACCACAAGATGCTTAAGATTTCAATATCTCAAGGGATAGATGGGTTTAACATCATGGTGACCTACCCAAGCTAATAGCCATCACATTAAAATGACACCCAGTCCACTCCCATGGATGTTGCTTGTCATTATTCCTGAACATTGTGTTAGAAAAATCCTACAGAGAATACATAGATTCTTTTTAATTTAGTGAATCTGTATATAGCCAAAAAAAAAAAAGACAATAATTGTGTTTTTTAACGGTCTATATATATTCTTATTCTATGGTTCATCTTCCAATGTCCCGGTAATAATATTTCATACCATAGCATTGGTAGTGACTTTTGGGTGTTTTGAATTTTAACAAATGACTAGTATTTATGACATTTAGTATTGCTTGATATGGTCCTACGGCTCCATATAAAAGTTCAAGAGTTTGATAACATTGAAGCTAAAGTTAACTGTTTTTCCCCTTAAGTCAATATAGGCACATGGAAGCCCAACCAAGATTTCTATTTGATATATAATTTGGTGGTGATATGGAAATAGCTATCTTGGATGCCAAGAAAGTAAATCACTCTTAACTTGAATTCTCTCAAGTACATGATATAACCATTATAACACATACTCCAATACCTTCCCTTAATAGTTATATCAGTTTATTGTTCCAAAAGATATCTTACTTATTTGGACCAAGCATGATGGATACGATATACACAACTCATCATTCAATATTGCAACTACTCAACAACATAGTATGGTTGAAAAATCCACATCCCATTGTCTTCTAAAAGTACCATGCACCAAAATTGAATGCAAGATTTATATTTGGCATGGTTGATACCAATTCATGAACCATTTCATTATCATCTAACTCACTGGTCGGATTGGAGTCACTTCTCAATCTAGGAACATCATGAGCTCATACCCCCAAAGCAAGGTTGGCTGATTGGAAATTATTTGTAAGTGGGCACTGTTTATTTCAAAGTTACAGTGAGAACATGCATCCATAATAAAATTATTTGAAAGTGGCCAGTGTTTTCCAAGCTACAGTAATAACATGGGTTCATAATAAACAGAAGTGAAGAGAGTACATATTGTTGGCATGGTTTTATAATAAACAGAAGTGAAGAGAGTACATATTGTTAGCAGACTGCTAACCCACTCAAGGAAAGGACTTGTTTCTCCTCAACCCCTTCTTAAATTATTAAATTCTTAGTATATTTTATAAGATACATATAATTTTTGTCATAAGTCCAAAAGCGTGGACTCTCCACCATGAAATATTTGCTTTCGATTTACCCAAGTCCAAATTAATCCACAATTTACCAGTTTATATTAACTTAAAAAAAAAAAAATCAATCTTAAACATTAAAATTAACCATCCTTATTCTTATTAAAGCTTCAAAAATATCTCTCTAAGTTCAGGAGCCCTTTATTCATGGATAACATTTCATTCTCTATCTTTTACAGTAGGTTTTCAAGAAAAATACTCTCATTTCTTTACATAGGTATCAAGAAAAACTATCTCTTATGTTTTTTTCGTGCTAGTGTTTTATAGTTTTTAAGGAAATTTTTTACAACTATTTATTATAAAATACAAGAGGATATAATAGTAAAATGTAAATTTTTGTATAAATATTGGTTATGAAATGGTAAATAAATATTATAGGTAAAATATAAGAGATTTTATGTTATCAAGTTTTTTTAGGAAACATTTTATCTAACACATTTAAATAAAACTATATAAATCTAGTGAAACTTTCTATACTCTTATTTGATTTATTTTTTAATATTTAAAACATTCATAATTTTAATTTCAAAATTAGATTTAATACATTATGTTCAAAATTATATTTTCAATTTCAAATTTTCATTGTTTCTTTCTACTTCTTATTATTGTTACAGTGAACCTAGGTGAGAAGGATAACAAGGATAACAATACAATTGTTATTGCTATGGGTATGCATATTTATTATGATTTGAACATGTTAGATGTGGATATTGAACCTAGGTGAGAAGGATAACAAGGATAACAATACACTTGTTATTGTTATGGGTATGCATACTTACTATGATTTGAACATGTTACATGTGGATATTGAACCTAGGTGAGAAGAATAACAATATTTCTCCCAACCAAGAACATCCAATTGACAATTAAGTATATTCTTAAGGTCTTGACTATTAAATTTTACGGGGCCACACATACTCTATACTCCTGTGGATTTGAACCTATGACCCCATTAAGCCCACTTAAATATGTTAATTATAATTTTATTATAATTATGGTCATAAAAATAATAAATTATAATTATAATTTATTCAATTAAGTCTCATTTTTAATGTCTTTATAGCAATTTCTTTGTAGGCATGTTAGTAACCACTTTTTCCTTTTTTTTTATTTTTTTTACGTAGTTCACACACCTTGGATATTGGTGATAGCTACATTCATGGAAGCCTCTCAATATAAAAAGTGCTTTAAGGACTAGGACCCTACCAAAGTGCTTTAAGGACTAGGACCCTACCAATTTAGTTAGATGACTCCATTTGATTATCACCTAACCTACCAATTGAGCTAACCCTAGTGCTCTAAAACTATGAGTGACTATCTCAATTCATTTTGAATATAATATATTTTTTGAGATAACTTATTATTTAAATGAATTTATCATTATCTATTTTCACCATAATATAATGGTTAATACAAGGAGTCATTATGGAAATTTTATTTCCATAAAAAAAACTGAGTTAAATTGATTTAATTTAATTTTAATATTATAGCAATAATATAATGCCCCATAAGATTCAGAGGAGTTGGTCACAACCTATTTGTTAAGGAATTCTATAGTGAAAAAATCACTAATTAAGAACCTATGGGCACAAAACCAACCCACCCATTTACACCAAACAAACAAAAAAACATAACAATCCTAAAATTATTTTAAATCTAATCATCATTACCTATCATAATTTTGATAATCATTAAATTATTTTTTATCTTTATTGCCTTCTTATATATGACATGTTTATCTTACCCATATGTAGTTATCATAATTATCATGTTTTCAATAGAAAATTCAATTAACAAGCTTCCAAGAATTAAAATCAATAAAAACATATCAACTTTATATCATAAAGAAAGATATCAACTTTTTATAACGAATAAACTCATAAATCATATAATTAATTATTTTTTTATTATTCAACCCTAACTAAAATAATCAATCTTCTCAAACAGTTTGTATCATCCATCATTCCCAGGATGGAGGTCTCAATTATGGAAAAGAAAATAATCCACTAAGATAATCAAGTTGGTTATTTACAATTCAACTAGTGAGTGAGGTTAATTCACTTATTCCTCCAACTAAATAATCAACCTTCTCAATATCCGTAGCATTTATACATAAATGGTCGATTTGTTTACAACTTAACTCTCTTATTATTGGAAATTTTACTTAAGAAATATCTCAACAAGTTATTCATTAGGTGCATCAATAAAATTGGTCAATAATCTATTTAACTAATATAACAACCACAGTTTCTCAACAAATTTTTCATTAATATATTTTAATTATTACTTTTTTCTCTGCTTTATAGATAAGCTCTTTAAATTTTGTTTAGTTGTCCTAATATATTTCAAATCTTCATATTCTGCACACTTAATTCCAAATATATCTAAATGTTTAATAACGAGTATACACATATCATAAAATCAACCCATTATGTTATATGCATCCCTGTAATTAACATCTTGATATAAAAACTATATTGGTATTTATAAATTTAGAAATTATAAAGAAATTTCATGTCCAATAAGTTTATAGGTTAATAATGAGCATACACATATCATAAAATCAACCCATTATGTTTTATGCATCCCTGTAATTAACATTTCTATATAGAAACAACATTGATATTTATAAGTTTAGAAATTATAATGAAATTTCATGTCCAACAAGTTTCCATGTCTTTATGTAATGGTAATTCATTTTACCCTATCCCATTCATATTTTTTATATGAAAAATGTACATATACATTTGTAAATTAATTTTCTAAAATAAAGAAACATATAAACTTTTCTATTCATATTTTATTTTATTTAAATGTATGTATATGTATTTTTAATTAAAAATTACAAATATTTTTTTTTGCAATAAAGACACATATAAATATTTGTACAATAAACAAATTATGTGATTCGTTATTCTTTCTTTATTTAAAATATTAATGAGAATAAAAATCTTATTAATATCTATGTCATTTATACATAAATGGTCAATTTATTTACATCTTAATTATGAAACAATTTACTAATTTATTATTGTTTTTTTATTATTCAACATTAATGAGAACAATAAATCTTATTAATATCTATGTCATTTATATATAAACGGTCAATTTGTTTACATATTAATTATAAAACAATTTACTAATTTATTATTCTTTCTTTTATTATTCGACATTAATTAGAATAATTAATTTTATCAACATCTATGTCATTTATATATAAGTGATCAATTTGTTTACATCCTAATTATTTCTTATCATGAAACAATTTACTTATGAAATATGTCAACTACCTATTGATTATGTGCATCCTCAACATATAAATCATTAATTTGTTTACATCATAATTATCTCTTATTATCCTAATTATGTGTATATTTAACTATCTATTTCACTAACACAATGATTAGTAATTTTTTAAACTTAAATGAGAAAATTATATTAAAATATGCCGCTTGAATGTAGAAATAACTCCAGAAATGAGTTACAATATGCTCTCTTCCTTGTGAGACACTTTGACAAGCTTGGACTAATGGCACATTCACAAAAAAACTAAGAAACCAACCTCCTTCCAAAAAGAGAAAGGAGGGAAAAGTTTCAAAACTAAGTCTTCCATTTTTACACCTACTTCTTCATGAGAGAAAGAGTATCTTTAAAGAAATTACTTGCACAATAAAATGTAGAAATATAGCATTTCTATAAATTACTAGATGATGACACATGGCTTAGCTAGTAGGATTCAAGACTTTTACATACTATTATGATCTTTCTTTCTTCTTGTTACCAATGGGGAGGAATGCTTATTTTTAACCACATTTGAATAGGAAGGGGAAGAAGAAGAGGACCTATTCTTTGCCACCTTACCACCTTCTTCATCTTTTACTCTAGGAGAGACCTTTGGGGAAATCTTCCCCACTGTAGGATTTTTCCTTGGAGGGTCCTTAGCTAGGTTGTTCTTTGTTAATCAAATCTCGAGGAACATTTAGAATATGATTGTTTGGTTGATTTACTTGGGCCTTAAGATTCTAACCTTATTCCTCTAGAGAATTCATGGCTTCAAAGCTATTTGAGTAAATGGGTTGATGCTTAGATTCCACCTTACATGCCTACTACTTTTTACTTCCATGCTTCTTATGCCTCCTTTTAATGGGAATGAATCCTTTCATGGTTTCTCATTGCTCTTCTTTAGGAGGAGACTTTGGAGAGCTTTGAGAAGTTGAAGCTTTTTGGATAGCTTTTCTCAAAGTTTCCATATTTGTGGCACAAACTAAATTTAAAAGGAACTTGTTTGTACACTAGAGCTAGAGCCTCGAGATGAGATCAAGCATCTAGATTTAGTTGAATCACCTCTAGGAGGCCTTTTGATAAATGGATTTCAATACATATTCGAGGACACAGAAAATTGTTCCCATGTTCCAAATCACAAGAAATAAATTTACTAATTTTATGTCCAATTGCCTTAAAAATGCCTTCACCCCAAAAAATAAGAGGGATGAAAGGCAATATGGTCCACACAAGTGATAATGATATTTCCATCATAGGATTAAATTAAAGAGACCAATGAGTGAGAAACAAACCTCTAGTGTTTATGAAATAGGGACCTAACTTATAGATCTGATCTCTATCTTCCTAATTTTCAAATAGAAATGCATAATAACAATTTTACTATGTTTTTGTGATCCCCTTTGGGCCTCCCCCATATGGCACCATCATCGACTCACCCTTGTTCAGGACATTAGATATGAGTCACCCTTACATACATGGAGTCTGTTTCAAGTCCCATTGTGCTCATATTTAGCCTCCAGTTATATTGTTCAATCTTTGAAATGCCTTCGTTTGAGCAATTGACCATCCCCTTTGGAATTGAGTCAGTCGCTTCCAGGTCAACCATGCATATCATGCTCTAGAAATGGAAGTCATCAGTCCACCTCCCCACTTGTCTCCTTCCATCATCATCCCTCATGTCAATCCATTAGTCACATTGCTATGATCCTCATGTGTTTGTTGAGGAAATCTCATTGCCTCACCTCTAGCAAGCCCTCTAATCAAGGTGGATATGGGTGGCCACCCACCTACCGCACCTAGATATCCACTTAGTTTATTTTTTTTCCTTGTTTATTTCAACATTTACTATTTTTAGTAGTTTTTCAGGTCCTGAACTTTCAAAGCAGTTTTGAACCCCTTAACAACATTTTTTTAGGTCCGTTGTAGGCTCATAATCAAATGGATAGCTACAGGCCTATAGTAAAACCTATAGTACTCAAAGATACCTTTCCAACAAGGTATTCTACGAGCCAAATGAAGACAATATGACCAAGTTATGACCCCAAGAAGTTGGTTGCCCAACTATCCACAAAAAGACCCAATAACTCTTGGTGTTACATCTCGTGGGGTTAGAGTTTTGGTTGTTTATGGTTTTCTCATGTTTTTCAATAATAAATAGGCCCTTGAGCCTCATTGTAACACAGTTTAGAGGCATGTATCCACCACATCCCTTCTCATAGATAAGCTACCATCACCCAAGCTATTCTTATTTCCATTCTGTTTATAAGCATATTTCAGTAATTGATATTAATGAAATGAAGTGTTATTTTTGTTGCATATTTGTATTTATGGTTATATCTGTAATTTTTTGTGTTCTTGTTTAAATTCAAATCACCCTCTTGTATTTACTTCGACACATTTATTCTAGGAGAGTGCTCTAAAGGGTGGTGTACCATGGTTCCAACTTTCATCATTGTTTCATGTCTCAGATCAAGCAAAGGGAATTGTCATTTCTATTTGACTCGGTTGTGTCTTGCGCGCTCAACTCCAGCTCATTATCACATGATCAAGAATCATACACTTGATGGTTCCATGATCCAACAAATTGTACAAACATTTGTCATGTGTGTGTGAGATGTTCTAGACCTCATGAGGGGGTGGCCCTTTAGGTAACCCCCACATGCCCGAAAGGAAAAAGATTATGATCCAACCTTAGATGCAATTCCATAGATTTTACTGGCTCAATTCCCACCACTTACAACACCCACAACATGCATGCCTCAGTGACATGATTCATTTAGATCTTCAAATCCCTTTCATGGTCAACAAGGCTTATTTGGTTGTGATTCCCCCTAACCATGTCAACTTGATGGGCATCATGTCTCACGTACTCAAATGTTATTTTGTTCAATCTTGACCTATGTTTTCCATGAAAATTATGTATATGGGACTCACTATATTATTGCATCACATTCTAGCCCATTGATGCCAGCGTATTATATACTTTGTACCTAATTCCCACATTACTAGGAATACCATTATTCTTTGTACGCAGTTATCTTAGTGGGTATGGGCATGCCTTCCCCACCTCATTTGAGATCATGTCCTCCAAAACAAAAGGATACTTATGTCATATTACTAGGTATCGCCCCCTACATTTCTTCATCCTTCCTTCTATTGCTTCAACTCTCTCTCTCTCTCTCTCTCTCTCTCTCTCTCTCTCTCTCTCTTAATCCCCTTAGGTGTCTCGTGGAAATGTAACCTACAACATATTTCAGTCATAGGATTTTCTCGTGACACTCGTATTTTGGGGGGCAATATACTATCACCTAAAAAATGATCGGCTTTCCATTTCTAACTAGGTGGATGAAAATAAACCATGTAAGGTTAATTTTACAATAGTAAAATCACTTTCACCATAGGAAATAATTTAGTAAACCACTTTTATTAAATTATTTTTGTTTAAAATTAAAAAACCCCATGAGAATAATTGAACAAATCATTATTTATTTAATTTCCCCTAGAAATAACTATTAAATCATTATTGGATAATTATTACTTAACACGTTTGACTAAATCACCTTGGAATAACTAAATAAATCACTATTTATTTACTATTCGTTATTCTTATTTTTGGAATAATTATTAAACCAGTATTTGATAACTATTTCAAATTCACACTTTTCTTGATCCTCACAAAGTGATTAATAAATCATTTTATTTGTTAATTACTTCAAGCATTTTCTAAATAAAAATATTTTACCATCTTGAATATCTTTTCCCTCTCCAAAAAATATAATAAAGTATTCCTAATAGTTATATTTTGATTTGGTTAATAATATTTTATTGCTTTCCATTTCCTAATTTAACTCAATACTTTATTATAAAGAAGAGGGTTTTCCATTCATTCTTCACCATAATCATTATCATCATCACCTTTATTATCTCACAACATTTAATCTCCCACTTGAGTTCCATCTTGCTTTTGGGATTTTTCCATATTTGAGAGAGAAGAACAAGATTGTCGAAGCACAAGGACATCAAAAGGACCTATCATAGAGAGGGGCATCTATAGGCCCATGTTGTAAAACTTCCTCACCAGGTATTTTAATAAATTTTTATTCAATTGAATTCCTTCTATTTGGTTATTGCACCTTTCTTTACTGTTGTTATATGTTTTGGGCTTGTATCATATATTTTCTCGCAGGGTTTTATCACGTTTTCTTGCAAATCTGGAACATAAAAGTGACCACATATTGTTGTTAGGGTCACTTGTCACTAGTGACTTAAGTGAAACATTTTTGGTACACTTTTCCGAAATATTTACACTAACAAAGACTATCACCTGTTCCATGGAACCGACATTGATCCCATGTACTCAACCTTTTCCTTCTCCCTATGCTACCTTTCTTATTTGTATTTATTCACTTTTGCAAGCCATCCAATTTTGAGCTATGTGGCATGTTTTATCCCTCTTCCAACCCCACACCCCCCCCCCAAAAAAAGGAAAACTCTTCCGGTCCCTCTCACCTCTAAAGGTTCCTCATCTCTATTAAGATCATATATATTTAATTATTTCTTTCAGCTATGCTAGCTTAACCCAACATGCCCTCTCCCCACATGCCCTCTAGGAGGCCTATGCTACAATCCCCCTCACATATGTTTAGGAAAAGGAAAAAGGCAAAAGGCATTGGTTTAAACTCGTACTTTCTCATATCAAATCCTTGGTTGATATGACATGCGACCATCAAATATCAATTAATGGGGAACTTAGAGCAGTGAATTTCCATATAAGGGTTACAAAATAATACTTTCCATAAATTTTAGGGTCTTGTCCAACCCCCAAAAACAATAGGATCTTTGATGTCTAGTTGAACTTGAGGGAGAAGCCATTCTACTCCTTCAAGAAACTTTAGGAGAGGGAGATCAAATATTTTGCATTATGGAGAGCATCTTGCCTAGTGGCAATTCATATGCACAAATCCCCAGGGTTGATTTGGATGCCAAGAGATAGGGTGGAACCCATAGTTTGTAAATTCCCTAAATTTATAAGGGATGAACACGGTCATCAACCTCAAATTTAGCTCTGTGAATCTCGATCAAGATATCCTCATCCCAAATATTTACGAACCCCACCAAAATAAATTTCCCTTTTGGGATTCATTATCTATGAAATTATGCATGGAGAAGGCCAATATTATCATTGGTGGGGACTTAAACTTCTCTAAATTTTATCCAAACTCTAAATTTTTTCTAGTCTTATCTAGAATCACAAGCTCATTAACATAGATCCCATCAAGCTCAAACCCACCTAACACAACAAAAGAAAGGGGGGGCATATTGTGAGGCACACTATTTTCTTCTTACTCATTTAGAACCTAGTTGAAAACCTCCCTTTGATAAGGAAATGGATCGATGATGGTGGAGGCTTAGACCACTCAATAATGTTTCAGGAAACCAAGTATTCTAGGAAGAAACTCCCTCCCCATTAAAATTCAACTCAACCCGGCTCAGAAATGAGATTTGCATGGGGATAGTGAAAGACACCTGGAGACTCTTTGATCCTATGTTGAATGTTACAGTAGGAAGAAAAGTTACGCAAAATCTCAAATCTATGAAGGAATCCACTCTCAAATGGTTGGTGGAAAAAAGGGAAAGGGACTCTTAGGAGCTCTATGAAGTGAAAGTCGATCTAAAGGAAATATCAGAAGGTCCATCAAAATGCAATGACTAAGAGAAATACAAATCACACATGAGCCATCTCAAAGGGAAAAGGAAAAAATTCCTAGCCTACATAGAGGTGACCTGTAGATTAAAAAGTCAAGCCATCCAATTGAAGGTAGGTGATTAGAATGCTAAGTTCTTCCACAACTTCACCAAAGGGAGGAAAATGAGTAACAAAATTTGGAATCTAGAGGAACCTGAATGGAATTATGTATCCTCTTTTGAGAACCTTGCTACGATGGATACAAATCACCATAGCTAAACCCCAAAGAGCATCAATTATTGAAGTGGTTAGGTTGGCCCTTTAATTCCCAAGATTCATGGTTCCAAATGATAATGATAATATGATGGAACCAAAATCAATTGAAGATCTCAAGAAGGTATTGAACAACTTCAAAAAGGATAAGATCTCAAGGAGAGATGGGTGGTCGATTGAATTTTTCCAGGTGATGTTTGAACTTATCAACAATGACCTCCTCAGCATCATTAAGGAAACCAAATACTCTGATCACATCCCCACCTCTTTCAACTCCACTTTCCTTACCCCAATTTCCAAATCCGATGACCCTTATCCATTTAATGACTTACTCCCCTTCTCTCTCTATAATTGCATTTACAAAATTATATACAAAATTATAGCTCTTTGACTGAAACCCATCCTATCTAAATCCATTTCAAAGGAATAGTTTTCCTTTATGGAAGGAATATAAATCCATGAAGCCATTGTTGTTTTTGAGGAAGGCCTCCATGGTCTCAAACAACGTCACCTGAAAGGAACCATCCTAAAAATTGGCCTTTCTTAAGCTTTCAACCATGCCATTTGTTTATACATTCATCTCCTTCTTACCTACTAGCTTCAAAATAGACTTTATCAATTGGATTATGATTTTCACCTCTTCCTCCTTTTCAGTACTCATTAATGGATCTACATCAACTTTCTTCAAGGTGGAGTGTCGATTAAGGCAAGGCTTCCCCCACTCCGCCCTTCTATATCTCTTGGTGGGAGAAGGCCTTAGTAGGTCCTTGGAGGAAGCACGCAGAAGGAATGGTCTAAAGGGTCTAAAGGTGATTCCCATGCTTCGCATCACCCACCTTCTTTTTTTTATGATGTCCTTATTTTTAGGGATGGTTCTCTAAGAGATGCTCATGCGTTCAAGGAAATTGTTTCTCTTCTCAAAGCAGCCACAAGAATGGTAATCAATATAAAAAAAATCAACTATCACTCCCTTTGGTCTAACTAAAGGATAGTTGATATCCTATATGAATTATTTTCCTCTCAATTGGGTCAATATAGAGAACATATTATACCTAGGGTTCCTCTTAAAACCTAATTCCTACACAAATTTAGATTGGAAATGGATATTAGCAAAGATAGAAAAGAGACTTAAAATTTGGAGCATGAAATGGTTATCAATGATGTGCTATTTAGTCTGAATTAAATTAGTGATGGAGAGCATCCTCGTCTACTAGATGTCACTCTCCTCGATACCAAAAGGAACCCTCACCAAAATTTAGAAACTTTGCTATCAATTTCTTTACGTAGGAACCTCTAAATAGTATGCATTCCCACGGGTCAAATGGTCCAAAACTACCATGCCCAAAGAATGGGTGGCTAAAGACTGTGAAAACTTCCTTTTTTCTCTCAAGCATTGGTAGCCAAAGGAGGTTGGAGTATGATCTCTTCTCAAAGCCTATGGACTTTAGTGGTATATGGGAAATATATTTTTCCTCTATCCATTAAGGAATAGATTTGGAAATCGAATAAAACCAAACCAAACACCTCTAGCATATGGAGGGCCATTATCAATTCCTTCCCCTTGTTGAAAACAAACTTGCATGGAAACATGGAAAAGACACCATCCTTAGACTAGGCATCAATCTTTGGGCTAGTATTAGTGGAGTACACCACCTTCTAGAAGATATTATAGATTTTATTAACTCAAAATGGATTTATACTCTAAATCATGTGGTGACCCCCCATTAGAATCCCCTCAGAGACCAAAAATGGTTTTAAAGCAGACATATGAACCTACCAAGACAATTGAGAAGAACTTGGTCATCCATTACCCAAGCCTTGCAAGTGGAACACATACACATCTTTGAGGACCATAATGAGCTAGCTTGGACCCTCCCCTCCTCAGGACATTACACTCCAAAAGAAGGATACCTAATCCTCACATATGATCAACTCCTCGACCACCTAGAGTCATGGTGGCACCACCTCTCAAAGCTCAAATGCCCAACCGAATCTAAATTATTCATGTGGTGCACCCTAGAAAATAAAATTCCCACATGGGATTTTTTTTGCAAAAGATACAAAAAATAGAGGTCAAATTGGTGAATCCTATGCAAATTACTGTAGGAATTAGTCAATCAGATTCTAATCAAATGTTCTTACACCAAAATCCTCTGGAAATTATTTTCTTCAAAATTGGGAAAGGTATGTAAGTGTGAAGGAACAAATCCTAAGGAAGTGTGGCAAGTGTAGGTCACAAATGTGGGAACAAGAGATTTCATGGTTCTCTATCTTCTATCTATTTGGGGAACATGGCTAGCAAGAAATTAAATTATTCTTAATAACAAGCTAACTCCTTGTGAAATCACATCGACTCAATCTCTTGTTCTCCTAGATTTTCTACCTAAGGGGCCCTCATCTCCTCGCATCATAAAAACACCCTAGCCACAAACCAACAAAGACAAGCCCATCATCAACTAGACTAAAGGAATAAACAAATAGTACAACCTCAAACTTCAACCTCTCTTGAATTATATTTCCCACCTCAAGTGAGCTTTCTAATTTTTTACGATTTATCACATTTACAGGGAACACAACACAGCTGGAGACACCCTCTCTAAGGGGGATATTTCATTAGTTCCCTGGACATGGGAAGTAACAGAACATTGAATATGCAGCCTATAAGGTCTACCAAATGCCTTTCATTGAGTATGACATCACTAACTAAAGATGTGGACCAACAATTTTTTCATTGCCAATGATATTTATCATTTTGAGCATCCGTACTAACCATGCAGTTGCTCACAAAACCCATTTTTTCTATTTTATGAAACACTCCAAAATATCATTCCTTAGAGGAATTTTATTTCAAATTTCTTTCATTTGATTCTCTTATAGTTATTTTATTATTTGTAATCAATGACAAAACTTCACTTATAAAGCTTATAATCAATCAAATGAATACATGCATGACATGTATCGATAAAATGTAATAATCATAGAATTGCCACTAGGTGTATAACTATTAGTGACAAGGTCTTATATCAAGGCAATTTGTAGTGAAAATGGCACCACTTATAAAAGTGTGAGCACAAATTCAATCATGAGTATGGGTGGCCATGACCCAAATGGAGTGTAACGCGTGAATGATTTTTGGCTTAGGTGCACTAAATAGTAGTTAAAATCTATAAAATATGTCCATTTTAGAGAACTACAATGAGCTCCATGTTGAATAAGCTTCCACTTATTCAACTAATGGTATTTTATTTTACCATGTCCCATCCATATCTCTTAAATGCAAGTATGTGCATTTTCTCTTGTGAATTTGAATAATTGGTATGGGAAGAAGGTAAAAAATGTTTAATATAGAAGGGTCACTTACATCTTATTATATTGTATAGAAATATATAAAAATAAAATAATTATTAGCCATAAAAATAACTATATAAACAAAAGGTTGGAAGCACAAATCACAAAGGAATAATTGAAAGTAAGAATTAGCTAACTAGCCTCCAAAAGCATAGAAGTACTAGACATGGATGGACATTGAAATTTTTAGTTGGATTTTATTATATATTGGAAGGAGATCTATTGAAACCACTTGAAGAAAATCTACACCATATGGGTAGATAACAGGATATATAAATTCCAGATGTATTTCTATTATCCCCAAAAATAAGATCTAGAAACATTTGAATAATTTAGACTAATTTCTCTACATAATCTTCTTTATTAATTTATTTAAAAAATTGTTAACACACCTAAACATATTTTTTTCTAGTGTCTTTTAGATGAATTCTCTTGATTACCTTTCAATAGGAAAATCTGCAATTTTGTTGCAACAACAAAAGAATTAATGTACTCAATCAAGATTTAGGAATCCCTAATAGTTGTGAGGAAACTACATTTAGACAAATCTTATGTAAAGGTAAATTAGATATATCTTGACTTGTTTCTATTATATATAGAGATGAATTTGTATACTATAATATGTATCATGGGATGCTTATCATCTCCCTTATGTTATGCTCATGAATGAATCTCCTTTTTTTTTCCTCTTCCCTCTATTCTCGAGAATCAGGGAAGAGGTTAAAAGGCAACATGGTCAAGATAGTAATTACATAGAAGGATCTCAATGGAGCAATACAAAGTTAGATCACAAAGCAGTATCATGCATCATGTCAATCAGGCTTGAACCTCAAAGGGGAGGTTGGCATTAAATCCTCCAACCCACATAGGCTACAATTTAATTAACTTTTGACTTTTTTAGTTACTTAAAGGAACTCACATAACGATGTACCTTACCTCCCTTTTTTTGTTTTTATTAGTATTTTAAGGTTTAAGCATGTAAATATAAAATGCAAAGAAAAAAGTCGAAATAAAATCTATAAAAATTTCATATTCAACAATTATTTCACATCTTCTTTTTGTATATGACATTATGATATTTTGTGAAGGATCCAATAGGAGACAAAATGCATAAAACTAGGTCTTGTATATATATTGTAAAGCTTCAAGTATAGAAATCAACATTGCAACATGTCAAATTCTTCACAAGGTTTGATGAACCAAATGAAGAGGTGAAATTACAAATATTAAACCTATTTCCAATGAATTATATTGAAATTCATGAAGGTGTACCATATTATAAATGTGCTAATAGTATGCCATTTAGGTCTATCCTAAGTGGTTTTAGGATGGTGTATTTGCCTCCCCAACTAAGTTCTATTTGGGTAGTTATCATTTGTAATAACTTAAGTAACTTTCAAGTATATCATTACCTATGTATAAATGGAACAATAAAACTTATGAAAAACCTTAGCTTCTAAATGTCATCATGAAGAACTAATCTAAGCAAATGAACTATTGTTCTTTTATCTTTCTTTTTCTTTTAGAAAAATATAAATATCAAAACAGTCCCTTTCCATATGGCCAATTAGATGAAAATGCTAAAATTCATTAAAAAATTATTCAATGTGTTTATCACAACTACTTGAATATCTTCTTCAACATGTGAATTTTTCCCTTCAAATTTTCAACAATAAATTCAACACTTACAAAGTGAATTTGTTGGAAGCAATCTAAAATATGCAACACTAATGTCTTTCATATCATAAATCATATAGATTCCTATTAAATTGCAATTCTTCCAAAATGTATGATAATGAATTTGGAAATATCAATGTTTTCTTTTATAACATCTACATGATATTCAAGTTCACATTCACCTATACTACTTATGTTATCTTTTTTCTTCCAAAGCTTCTACTTGTTACTCATCTTCAACTAAACCTATCTTTATCAAATCACTACTAATTAATGAATCAATTGTATGATTAGATAAAGAAACATTAAACATATAATTTATCACATCTATTTTATTCATTTGAATTTGTTCAATTCTATTAAAAGTAACATCAACCATTTACATTGTGTATTTTGTATCACAAATTGTATCAACCGTGTTCTTAATTTGTATTGCTATCGTTCATTTCCAATTAATTTTAATTTAAATTATTTGATTCTTTCAAATAAATTTGCTATGACAATAAACAACTCAATTATATAAAATAAAAAAATTTCTCACACATTGAACACTTTAGAAAACCAATCACACCACTAAATCAAAACTTTAGTACAACATTGTTTTACATGGTTAAATCCCTAAAGAGAGAAATCTATAACCTCAAACAACATGAAAATTAACTATTGTACATAAATGCTTCTCAAAATTTATCTTTGGACAGTGGACCTCCAAGTTGTAATCAAGGACTTGGCAAGGTGAAAATTATATTGCTTTATAATTTGCAAGATTAAATGATTTGATATATTAATAAAATAATGTTAGAGAGACTTGGAACAACTATTGCTAATATAAAACATCAACCGATAATTAATACCAACACAACACAAAATTCATTAGTAAATACAACAATACTTAGGAACACTATCCTAATAAAGGCGTTATAATCTTAACGTGGCACTTTAAATTGTTGTAAACTCGGAGAAAATGTGTTCGAACAACGTCTTAACCATCTCCCGTATTAAAATAGGCAATGGACGGGCCTGACATTTAGAAAATAAAATGCAATGGAACTAATACATTAAAGTTTGGGAACCAAGTATCGTAGTCGAGGCGCTGAAGTCCTACAGCCTCACCAGCAAAAACGATTGTCCCACTCACAAAATCACCGACGATGATGATCATAATCGCGACGTCGATCTTGATCGTGCGCAAAGGATGACCTACTCCTCTCTATGTCAAATTGCAACTTTAGCGAAGGCGAATCTCTGTCATTTTCGTCAAACTTATACCCTTGTAAAACTTCCATGGCAATCGCAGCACACTTAGGGTTATCAAATTCCACAAAACACAAAACAACGACAGTAGTTGCCACTTCTCCTTCTCCACCTCCATGAGATTTTTTGGATTCCTTTGGCTTTTTAACAACCCTAACTTCTTTGAAACCGCGGAATGGGCGAAATATGTGCTCCGCTTCTCTACTAGTACAATCACTTGGAACACCCATCACAAACAGTGTGTTGGATGCATCTTCTGGTTGTTGAAAATGTAATTTCAACGCAGCCGTACCAACGCCCAAAACCACCACAGTAAAACCACAAACCAGCCGGTAAGTTTCTCGGGACCGCTTTTGCGTGAAGTGGTTTTCGTACATAGGCGACCCGAGAAAATATAGTGTTGATGCGTGGCAGAGGCATGACATCACCCTCTGACAGTTTCTCGGAAGGTAAATGTCGATTAAAAAGCTCTTGCGATATCTTTGTCCGCCATCCGATTTGCTTCATCAATCTCCACCGTCGATTGATCCAAGATGCATACGGGCCTGCATCAAATAAATATTGCGTGGAGTAATAGTTTTGTTTGACCAGAGTTTTAGAAAAACATTTAATGAAGTTTAATGCTAGTCATAGATTTTAGGTATAAGTTTTTAATTTTAATGTTTTTAAAATAACGGGAGTAAGTTTTATGTTTCATCGTAAAAGTCAAACAATAGATGTAATTTTTTTTGTTCATTGATATACATGCATTTGTAATACAAAGGGAAGTGTGAAAAAAAACCAGAATGCAGCAGCGTGAAAATTCCTGGTTGATCCAGTGAAATGAAATATATTTACGCACAATAGTGCAGTAAATGCTTTTGTTGTTGAACATGAAAAACAAGATAGGTGCAGCAGCGCGACAGTGAAGGAAATTTCCTTTTGTTATGTAATGAAATGTAAGGAATTACATTTACAGTAGTAAATGTAAGGAATTTTTTTTACAGCAGTAAATGTAAACAAAAATTTACACACAGCTGTGTAATTTTCTTTTGTAAAGGGAGGCAGAGTATTTTTTTTTTAAAAGAAATGTTTTGGTGAATCCCTCTCAGCATAGAGGATGAATATGTATCAGTGAATTTGTTTTGATGAATAGAAATCTTTTATGGTGGTGCAATACTTTGTTCTCAGTTATTTTTTTTTAAAAGCTTCCCTATGCAAAAAGATCCTGGAGTAAAGGAACAGAGCATTGCCTCTGTGTGCTTGAATTGTTTGTTTTTGGGATTTTCCCAGAAAAATCCCAAACAGTGGTATCAGAGCAGGCTTAGGCTCTTTGAAGGTGACAAAGAATCTGAAGGGAGGAGTCTTTTGTTGCAGCAGTAGATCTTCTCCAGCAGAGTGAAGGCTCAGTCAAGAAAATACTCAGGTATTTCACAAATTTTTTTATGTGTTGCTGAACAAGCAGTCAGTTGTTTTAAAATACACAGTAAAGAAATTGAAGCATAACTAAGGATGCAAGGAATGGCAAGCACAAGCACTGGTATGGGTATGTTTAAAACCCAGCTCCCACAGTTTAATAGGAAAAACTATGACTATTGGGCAATAACCATGAGAACCATGTTTTCCTGTCAAGATTTATGGGAATTAGTTCAAGATGGTTTTGAAGAACCAGCAGATGAAAATGAGTTTAATAGATTAACTCCAGCAGAGAAGGATCTGCTGAAGAGAAATAGGAAGAACGACTCAAAAGCCCTTGTATTTTTGTATCAAGTAGTGGACCAGAGTGTGTTTCCAAGGATAGCAGCAGCTAAGACATCCAAAGAAGCATGGAAAACCCTCAAGACAGTCTATCAAGGCATGGAGAAAGTGAAGATAACAAAACTGCAGTTGCTAAGGAGAGATTTTGAGAATTTGTGCATGAAGGAGTCAGACAACATTGAATCGTTCTTCACACATGTAATTGGTCTGATCACACAGATGAGGACTCATGGAGAAACTATTGAAGAAAGGAGGATTGTGGAGAAAATATTGAGGGTCTTACCCTCAAAATTTGATGCTATTGTCACTACCATTGAAGAGACAAAGGATCTCTCAAACTTTTCAGTTGATGAGCTACATGCATCACTGATAACACATGAGCAGAGATTGAGTAGGAATGAAAACTCATCTCTAGAGAAAGCCTTTAAGACCCAGATGTCCTTTGGAAGAGGAAGAGTTCAAGGCAGAGGAAACAAGAGAGGAAGAGGCAGAAGCCAGAACAGAGGTGGAAGGAACAGTCCAGCAAATGCTCAAGGAAGAGGCAACAACTCAAATCAGAACCAAGGCCAAGGCAGCATCCAACAAAGAGAACAACATCATGCTCAAGGACAAAGGTATGAAAAATCCAATGTCCAATGCTATTATTGTAAAAAATATGGGTATTATGCCAGTGAATGTAGGAAGAAGTAGCATGATATGAGTAATAGACAAAATGCAAATATTACTAGAGAGAACATCAGCCAAAAGAATGTATTGTTAGCTTGTAACATGGATGAAACAAATAGTGAATACATATGGTTTTTAGACTCAGGTTGCAGCAACCATATGACAGGAAATATAGCTCTCTTTTCTGCCCTAGATAAAAATATGAAATCAAAAGTCACACTAAGAACTGATAGCAAAATTTCTGTTATGGGAAAAGGGGAGGTAAAAATATTTACAAAGCAAGGAGAAAGGAAAACCATAGCAGATGTCTATTATGTCCCCGAAATGAGATGTAACCTCTTGAGTATTGGACAGCTTGTTCAAAAGGGTTACAATGTTTACTTTGTGAATGATGTGTGTACCATAATGGATATAGCACCCAGCAAATGATGCATTGTTGAAGTGAATATGACAAGGAACAGGATGTTCCCTCTCAGGATCAGGGCAGATTTGAAAAACAAAAATGAAATTGCAGCAGTTACCCAAGAGGCCTTCCAAAGCGTGCCAAAGGATGAAAATTGGTTGTGGCACTTGAGATTTCGACATCTCAATTTTGGAGGTCTAAACTTGTTGAGCAGAAAAGGAATGGTGAAATGATTACCATTGATAGAGAAACCGGATAGCCTATGTGAAGGTTGCATTTTGGGGAAACAACATAGAGAAAGTTTTCCATCAAGTAAAAGCATAAGGGCAAAGGCACCCTTAGAGATCATCATTTATGCGGACCGATGCAAGCTCCATCATTAGCAGGCAGCCAATATTTCCTAACATTTATTGATGACTTTACAAGAAAAACTTGGGTTTATTTTCTTAAGAACAAAAGTGAAGTGTTTGAGAAGTTCAGAAATTTCAAGGCACTTGTGGAGAACCAAAGCGGGCTGCATATTAAAGTCTTAGAACTGATAGAGGAGGTGAGTATATCTCCAAGGAATTCCTAAGATTTTGCAGAGAAAATGGAATTCATAAACAATTTACAGCAAGGTACACCCCACAGCAAAATGGAGTTGCTGAAAGAAAGAACAGGACCATCATGGATATGGCGAGAAGCATGTTGAAGGCAAAGCATTTGCCAAATGACTATTGGGCTGAAGCTGTAAATTGTGCAGCGTATATTCTGAACAGGTGTCCTACAAAAGCAGTGATGAATAGAGTGCCAGAAGAAGCATGGAGTGGGAGAAAGCAATGAGTCACCCACATGAGAGTTTTTGGATGTGTGGCCTATGCACACATTCCAGATCAGCTAAGGAGGAAGTTGGACAGCAAAGGGGAGAAATGTATTTTCATTGGATACAGTGAGGAATCCAAGGCCTACAGGTTGTTTATCCCATCTATCAAGAAGTTTTTCATCAGCAGAGATGTTCAATTCATTGAAGAGGAAGCTTGGGATGGAAGCATAGAGAAAACAGTGAATGTTAAAAACTGTTTGTCTCATGATGAAGATGATGAGGAGGTGGCTGAAATGCATCCCCAAACAGCAGTGCCAACACAAGGACAGCAAGGGACACCATTGAGGCTAATTGAGAGTGCTTCTCCAAGCACACCACAAGGAGTAAATTCAAGTGCGTCTTCAAGCACTTGCACACCAAATGAAATAGGTAAGAAGTTTAGAAATTTAAGTGATATTTATGATGAAGGAATGAATTCCTTATTTGCCTTGTTTTGTCATGTTGATGATCCTATTCATTTCGAGGATGCAATTAAAGATAAGAAATGGATAGAAGCTATGGATGAGGAGATGAATGCCATAGCGAGAAACAAAACATGGGATTTGGTTGAGCTACCTAAAGGTAAAGAAGTCATTGGAGTGAAATGGGTTTATAAGACCAAGTGCAATGCTGAAGGCAAGATAGAAAGGCACAAGGCAAGGCTGGTTGTCAAAGGGTACAAGCAGCAGTATGGGAGAGATTATGAGTTGAATTTTGCACCGGTTGCAAGAATGGAAACCATGAGAGCAGTGCTATCCATAGCAGCACAAAACAAATGGAAATTCTACCAAATGGACGTGAAGTCAGCATTACTAAACAAAGTCTTAAAGGAAGAGGTTTATGTTGAACAGCCTCTAGGCTATGAGAAGAAAGGTGAAGAGCACAAAGTGTGCAAATTGAAGAAAGCTCTTTATGGGCTGAAGCAAGCGCCAAGAGCATGGTACAGCAGAATAGATTCATATCTATTGGATAATGAATTCGACAAGTGTGAAGGAGAACCCACCGTCTACATCAAAGAAAAAGATGGTAAAATTTTAATTGTTGTCTTATATGTTGATGATGTTAATTTCATAGGTAATGATGATCAACTCATTAAGAATTTTAAATCAGTCATGAAAGAGGAATTTGAAATGACTGACATGGGTTTCTTGAGATACTTCTTAGGCATAGAAGTAGATCAAAATGAAAAAGGAATTTTTATCTCAGAGGCAAGATATGTAAATCAAGTATTGAGCAGATTTAACATGCAAGAATGCAAGGCAACGATCACTCCCACAGTAATGGGATTAAAACTCAGCAGAGAGGACAGCAGCAAGGATTTTGATCCTAGTTTGTACAAGAGTATTGTAGGCACCCTTATGTATTTAACAACAACTAGGCCTGAAATTTTGTATGCTGTTAGTTTAATTTCCAGACTCATGGAGAGGCCAAAGGAGGCACATTGGCAGGCAGCAAAAAGAATTTTGAGGTATGTCAAAGGTACCAAAATGTTTGGAATTTTATATAATGTCTTAGAACATTCAGATTTGGTTGGATACACAGATAGTGATTGGGCTGGAAGTGTTGATGATCGGAAGAGCACTTCCGGTTATGTTTTTAATATGGGTTCAGGAGTCATTTCATGGGCTTCTAAGAAGCAGTCCATTGTAGCATTGTCTACAGCAGAGGCTGAATATGTGGCAGCTACAGTAGCAGCATGTCAAGCAGTTTCGATGAGAAGGATTTTGAGGAGCTTAGGCCAAGAGCAGGCAAAAGCGACAGTGATTTTTTGTGACAATAGCTCAGCTATTGCATTGTCAAAGAATTCAGTGCTTCATAAGAGAACGAAACACATTGATACAAGGTTTCACTACATCAAAGAATTGGTGAACAATGGAGAAATTTTCCTAGAACATTGCAGGACTCATGAACAGGTTGCAGACATCTTGACAAAGCCATTGGATCAGAAAAGCTTTGAATTTTTGAGGAAGTGTCTGGGTATGACCGAATGCCCAGCAGCTGAAATTAAAGAGGAGTGTTGAAAATGTAATTTCAACTGCACGAACAGTTGAATCGCGCAGCCGTACCCAACCCCGAAACCACAACAGTAAAAACCAGAAACCAGCCAGTAAGTATATCGCACCGCTTTTGCATAAAGGTAGTTTCCGTACACAAGAGCTTCGATACAACTTGGAGCTGACGCGTGGATGAGGCGTGACATCAGCCTCTGACATTTATCGGAAGGTAAATGTCGACCAAAAGGGGCCTTCCGATATTCATCTCCTTCGTCAGATGTGCTCCTCCATTCTCCGCCGTTGATTGCTCCAAGATGCATACGACCAACATTAAATATTGTGTGGAGTAAAGTTCTGTGAAAAAGACCTTCCGATATTCACTAGAGCCATTCGATTCCAGGAGGGGAAATCAACGGTTGACGTGCATCATGAAGCTGCATACGGGCCCACATCAAATCAAATTGCGTGGAGTAAAGTCAAGTTGAAATTTGACCATACCTTTATTAAAGTTTTGTCATAAGGCGTAGGTGGATTATTAAATTTTTTATTACGGCAAGTATTGGCATAAATTAAATTATGACATGGGCTATGTCATATAGTGTTAATTTTATTGTTTTTAACTTTTACGGCCGTAAGTTTGTTTTTAATAGAACAAGTAAAAACATATGTTAGTTGACCATTTTTTTAGCAAGTGTAAGAAATGTAAAAACGCAAAGCAGTGCACGAAGGAAGGCAAATATGTGAGTGAAGAAAACAAGAAAACCAGGGGGAGGTGTGTATCAAAACCATGAATTGTTTCACACACCATTGAAAAGGTAAAATAGTAAATCCTTGTAATCTTTATTTTCACACAGCATTGAATGTGAATGAAATATTTACACACAGTGTGTAAAATCTCAAAGGAGATAGAGTAATTTTGTTAAAATGTTTTGGGTGAATCCCTAAAGAGGATGAATATGTAGCAGTAATTTTGTTTTAAAGAATAGAAAATCTTTTGGTGGTGCAATACTATGTTCTCAGTAAATTTTTTTTAAAGGCTTCCGTGTGAAAAAAGATCATGGAGTAAAGAAAACAGAGCATTGCCTCTGTGTCTTTTATTTTTTGTGTTTTTGGGATTTTGCCAGAAAAATCCCCAACAACAATGGCATTGCAGAACAGAATGCAAGTAGACGTGCTTTTGCAGAATAGAATGCAAGTAGAAGTGCTTTTTTCACGGATGCAATTAGAGGCTTCCTCTAACAAGAAATATAGAGGGCCTTGGGCGCACGGGGTTCTTCTAGACATTACAACAAGAATTTGCAAGATAAATCTGAAGAAATCTCTAACTGATAATGACAATATCAAGTCATTGAAAAAGGTGAAGAGGTTTATAAGAAACGCCGGAAATTCATTTTTGGAGATATATGTGGGTGATGTGAGACCCGCTCCACCCGCTACGCTGTTACCTCCTGAATGCTTAAAAATGGAGTAGCAGTGGAGGCCTGGGAGACAAATTGCTGGTGGCCTGGTTTCATAGTGAGAGAAATTTTACATCAAGGTCACCAACTTTGGCTGGTTTCCTTCCCTCACACAAAAATTCTATCAGCATCTCCTGCATGCAACTTACTTCCTGCTGAAGAATGGATAGATGGAAAGTGGACATTAGTGCCCCCGGTTAGATTTCTAAATCTCTCTGAATGAATAGATGGCACAGAAGGGTTTCTCAGTTTTTTGTACTGTACTACATTATGCAGGCGAAAAACCTAAACATCAAGCAGGTGATTAGGATTCTAAGTGAGGAGGAAGTTGAGAAATCCAAAAACCTGTGTGATGTATCACAGGGTTGCTTTACAAATGAAAAAATCCAAGCTATGGACAACAAGGGATCACCTTCTGCTGCCAACGAGTCCAAATCAAATCGTGTGCTGAGCTCTTCTCAACTGAAGAGAACCCTTTTGGAGGAGGAGATCCACGATCCAAAAGATGATGTACGAGAATCTAAAGGAGAGGCAATGACAGTAGAAAATGAGCCAGAGACAGTTCAGTAACCAGATCTGCAAGCCAGGAGGTCGGACAAAATTTCTAGACGTGGACGGCCTAAAAGAACCATATGAAGAAAGTCGTTACCGTCGATTTTGATTTTAAACCTTTTGGTTTTTTTTTTTATGTTAAAATTTAGATAGTAGATTTTGAGAATATTTTTGAAGTTTAAAATATGGAAGGGATCAATTCACCGCTCCCTGTTTTTTCTCAAGTGTGCTTTCCAAACATTAATTAACTAAACAGCGTATGTTCAATACATCCAAATCTCTATTACATAGTTTTCCATTGATGTATTATGATCCAATATGCAGTGTCTTAATATACAGGACATTACCGTATTGCACGTTGTTTGTATTATGCATTACTCGATTCAAATTGTAGTTCCCCGTTTCGTATTTCGAGTATTATTATGCCTTTGTTTCTGGTATGATGCTTTTGGTAAAATTGTGATTTACTGGCTGGACGGAGGATACACAGTAATTGGGAACTCCTCAGAACAAAAGAACTGCAAGAGCTTTAAAGTGGCCAAAACAACTATAACAAATCTACGGGTTCTCTTTATTTAAGACCGCGTTTGATTGTGTTTACAGCTCTATTTCTATTTTTTGTGGTGTTTTCTAATTTTCTTGAATTTTTTCATGTGATTCATAGACTTTTTATCTATTACTAGATATGTTTTAACCATGCAACTTAACCATGGAACTTAGATACATTTTTTTAGTAAATATTTTATTAAGGCTTGAAAAAGTAGTACATGGAGTCTATTCCAAAAGAGATAGTTTCAAGTAGACTGGGTTTGTTGACTAAAAAGTTCAACACCTTACAAAAATACAAAAAATAACTAAGGACATAGTCTATAACTTTTAGGCTAGAGGCACCAAAACAAAGTGAAAACCTAAAAACCACGAGAAATCATATACTAGTATGAGGTAATGGATGTAGGGTTGTCCTAGAACTGAAAACCTAAAAACTACCAGAAATTATACTAGTCTCATGTAATGGATGAAGGGTTGTCATGGGGGGAGGAGGGCAAAAGTCACACTATCCATGTCTCCAGCTTTTCTACATTGTGAGTGGGTTGGTTTTGTCCCTTGAGACCACAACGAGTCTTTCTAGAAGTTGACTTTGAAAGTAATCTACCCTCTCCAAAGAGGCCATTTGCACCAGATGTTCCTCCACCTGAACTAGTTGTGCAACATCCACGCTATCCATCAAACTCGCAATGAGAGGGTGGTTGGTATGCAGGTAACATTGCAAGAGACCTTGCCCCTCCTTAGCCTCACTTGGTGTAGGCCCAAGCTTAGCCTTGTAGTAGCCCATGCAAGTCTTCCAAAAGTGGTGCGACCCTTCGCCTCTCCTTGCCCCTCGCTTGCCACCTCCATTGTCTCCTCTCACAGCTACATTTCCTTTTGATGCACTCCGAGCCATTTTTCCACCCCTATGGGGCATCAATGTGACTAGACCCTAGTTTGTCACCTCTTAAGAAGAAAGGGCATCATGGGAGGAAGAGAACCAAACACCAAACTTTCCAAGTGAAAGAACGCTCAGAGAGAAGACCCAAGCAACACCACCCAAAATAACAGGAATTCACCAAGAATGCTCCTACCCACAAAGGACCACCCCCACTAGATAATCTTGACTCCTCCACATACTAGAATAGCACTAATGATGGAGCACGAGCCATAGATAAGGGTGTTGTTTGCAAAATAGACCACCACCTACCAAAATCAACAACCATAAACCATAGGAAAACCCATGAGGCCGACACTAGAAATCACTATTAGAGGGGCACTTGGGCTTCGTTGAGCTCCACCACCTTGTAAGAACGAGGTAAAATAAGTTACCTCGAGAGTGTGAGGAGTTTTTCTTCTGCACCCATGATTCCAAACTGCAAGGACCAAACAATCCCACTACATATTCCCACACCGAGCAACCACACTATGTTTCCAACTGTTGAATATGAAATAAATTATTTAAGAAAATTGATAAGCCAACAGTACTATGAAGAACAATACATATAAAAAATATAGATAAAACAATTAAAAAACACAGTGAGTGTGCTACAAATATCATATATTAATTCAACTGTTAACTACATTATTAAATAGTAAAACTATTACTAAAATCAACTCTGGAATAATTCTACTGCAATTACAACTAATTTCTAGCACTTTCCAGCAGCACTGACCACCCTAACAATCTGCTGCTTTAATCCCTAACAATCTGCTCCTTTACTTTTGCAGAGAACACAAAATCTGCTGGCTACTTTGTCACCATTTTACATAACTAATTAAGCATTAATTCTAACACTCCCCCTTAATGATTAATGAGGATTTACTATCTTATCTCTTATTGCCAAAAACTGATCTTTTGCCACTGCTTTGGTGAAGATATCTGCTAGTTGATGCTGAGTATTTATATGCTTTAATTCAATATCCTTCCTCTGCACCAAATCTCTAATGAAGTGATATTTCAGGTCAAAATGTTTTGTCCTGCTGTGATGAACTGGATTCTTTGCTAACTTGATGGCACTTACATTATCACAATAAATCACTGTAGGCTGAACTTGTTTTTCTCCAATTTCTTCCAAAATTTTTCTGAGCCAAAGAGCTTGTGTACCTGATGAGGTAACTGCAACATACTCCGCTTCTGTGGATGAGAGGGCAACAATGATTTGTTTTTTTGAGCTCCATGTAATCAAACGAGAACCAAAAGAGAAACAATTTCCAGATGTGGACTTACGGTCATCAAGACTACCTCCCCAATCTGAATCACTAAATCCAACAAGATTGAACTTTTCAGAAGAGTAGTAATGAATACCAAAATTTAGAGTGCCTTTCACATACCTTAAAATCCTCTTGGCAGCCTTCATATGTATTTCAGATCGATTAGTCATATATCTTGAAACAAGTGAAACTGAATATGTAATATGAGGCCTTGTGTGGGTTAGATATATCAAGCTCCCCACAATACTTCTGTAAGTTTTCTCATCAACTAAATCAGCACCATCATCTCTACATAACACCTCTCCATGAGCACTTGGAGTAGGGGATGGATTACAATCAAGCATATCAAATTTATTTAGCATATCTTGTGCATACTTTGTCTCGCAAATGAAAATTTCATCCTTACTTTGATAAACCTCCATTCCTAGAAAATATTTCATGATGCCTAGATATTTCATCTCAAATTCATTCATCATAGCAGCTTTGAATTTATCATTCATCTTAGAACTACTACGCATATACAATACATCATCAACATACAAACTTATGATTAAAATATCAATACCTTCTTGTTTGTAGTAAAGGGTATGATCATTCTTACTTCTCTGGAAGCCATTTTCCTGAAAGTATCCATCAATCCTTGCATACCACGCTCTTGGTGCTTGCTTGAGGCCATACAAAGCCTTCTTCAACTTGTAGACATTATTCTCCTTTCCTTCCACTTCGAAACCCTGTGGCTGCTCCACATATATTTCCTCTTCTAAGTACCCATTCAAGAAGGCACTTTTCACATCCATATGATGTATGCTCCACTTTTTATGAGCTGCTAATGAAATCAACATTCTAATGGTCTCCTGTCTTTCTACTGGCGCAAATGTCTCTTCATAATCAATTCCATACTTCTGTGTGAATCCTTTAGCAACTAATCTTGCTTTGTGTCTTTCAACACTCTCATCACTGTTAAATTTAGTCTTATAGACCCATTTGGTGCCAATCTTTTTCTTGTCATGTGGAAGCTCTGTCAACTTCCAAGTGTCATTCCTTTGAATGGAATCCATTTCTTCTTGCATGGCTTGCATCCAAACATCATTAGTACATGCATCTTCAAAACATGATGGTTCAAATTCAGCCTT
>APFE031594392.1:0-14648 GCA_000404065.3 Pinus taeda | reverse complement strand
ACACCCCACAGCAAAATGGAGTTGCTGAAAGGAAGAATAGGACCATCATGGATATGGCAAGAAGCATGTTGAAGGAAAAGCATTTGCCAAATGATTATTGGGCTGAAGCTGTAAATTGTGCAGCGTACATTCTGAATAGGTGTCCTACAAAAGCAGTGATGAACAAGGTGCTGGAAGAAGCGTGGAGTGGAAGAAAGCAAGGAGTCACCCACATGAGAATTTTTGGATGTGTGGCCTATGCACACATTCCAAATCAGCTAAGGAGGAAGTTGGACAGCAAAGGGGAGAAATTTATCTTCATTGGATACAGTGAGGAATCCAAAGCCTATAGGTTGTATATCCCATCTACCAAGAAGTTTTTCATCAGCAGAGATGTTCAATTCATTGAAGAGGAAGCTTAGGATGGAAGCATAGAGAAAACAGTGAATGTTAAAAAATGTTTGTCTCATGATGAAGATGATGAGGAGGTGGCTGAAATGCATCCCCAAATAGCAGCGCCAACACAAGGACAGAAAGGGACACCCTTGAGGAGAAATGGAAGTGCTTCTCCAAGCACACCACAAGGAGGAAATTCAAGTGCGCTTCTTCAAGCACTTGCACACCAAATGAAAGAGGTAAAAAGTTTAGAAACCTAAGTGATATTTATGATGAAGGAATGAATTCCTTATTTGCCTTGTTTTTTCATGTTGATGATCCTATTCATTTCAAGGATGCAATTAAAGATAAGAAATGGATAGAAGCTATGGATGAGGAGATGAATGCCATAGAAAGAAACAAAACATGGGATTTGGTTGAGCTACCAAAAGCTAAAGAAGTCATTGGAGTGAAATGGGTTTACAAGACCAAGAGCAATGTTGAAGGCAAGATAGAAAGGCACAAGGCAAGGCTGTTTGTCAAAGGGTACAAGCAGCAGTATGGGAGAGATTATGAGGAGACTTTTGCACCGGTTGCAAGAATGGAAACCGTGAGAGCAGTGTTGTCCATAGCAGCACAAAAAAAATGGAAAGTCTACCAAATGGACGTGAAGTCAGCATTCCTAAATGGAGTGTTAAAGGAAGAGGTTTATGTTGAACAGCCTCTAGGCTATGAGAAGAAAGGTGAAGAGCACAAAGTGTGCAAATTGAAGAAAGCTCTTTATGGGCTGAAGCAAGCGCCAAGAGCATGGTACAACATAATAGATTCATATCTATTGGATAATGAATTCGACAAGTGTGAAGGAGAACCCACCGTCTACATCAAAGAAAAAGATGGTAAAATTTTAATTGTTGTCTTCTATGTTGATGATGTTATTTTCACAGGTAATGATGATCAACTCATTAAGAATTTTAAATCAGTCATGAAAGAGGAATTTGAAATGACTGACATGGGTTTCTTGAGATACTTCTTAGGCATAGAAGTAGATCAAAATGAAAAAAGAATTTTTATCTCACGGGCAAGATATGTAAATCAAGTATTGAGCAGATTTAACATGCAAGAATGCAAGGCAACGATCACTCCCACAGTAACGAGATTAAAACTCAGCAGAGAGGACAGCAGCAAGGATTTTGATCCTAGATTGTACAAGAGTATTGTAGGCAACATTATGTATTTAACAACAACTAGGCCTGACATTATGTATGCTATTAGTTTAATTTCCAGATTCATGGAGAGGCCAAAGGAGGCACATTGGCAGGCAGCAAAAAGAATTTTGAGGTATGTCAAAGGTACCAAAATGTTTGGAATTTTATATAATGCCTCAGAACATTCAGATTTGGTTGGATACACTGATAGTGATTGGGCTGGAAGTGTTGATGATCGGAAAAGCACTTCCGATTATGTTTTTCATATGGGTTCAGGAGCCATTTCATGGACTTCTAAGAAGCAGTCCATTGTAGCATTGTCTATAGCAGAGGCTGAATATGTGGCAGCTACAGCAGCAGCATGTCAAGCAGTTTGGATGAGAAGGATGTTGAGTAGCTTAGGCCAAGAGCAGGCAAAAGCGACAGTGATTTTTTGTGACAATAGCTCAGCTATTGCATTGTCAAAGAATTCAGTGTTTCATAATAGAACGAAACACATTGATACAAGGTTTCACTACATCAGAGAATTGGTGAACAATGGAGAAATTGTCCTAGAACATTGCAGGACTCAAGAACAGGTTGCAGACATCTTGACAAAGCCACTGGATCAGAAAATCTTTGAATTTTTGAGGAAGTGTCTGGGTATGATCAAATGCCCAGCAGTTGAAATTAAAGGGGAGTGTTGAAAATGTAATTTCAACGCAGCCATACCAACGCCCAAAACCAGCACAGTAAAACCACAAACCAGTCGGTAAGTTTCTCGGGACCACTTTTGCATGAAGTGGTTTTCGTACATAGGCGACCCGAGAAAATATAGTGTTGACGCGTGGAAGAGGCATGAAATCACCCTCTGACAGTTTCTCGGAAGGTAAATGTCGATTAAAAATCTCTTCCGATATCTTTGTCCGCCATCCGATTTGCTCCATCAACCTCCGCCGTCGATTGCTCCAAGATGCATACGAGCCTGCATCAAATAAATATTGCGTGGAGTAATAGTTTTGTTTGACCAGAGTTTTAGAAAAACAGTTAATGAAGTTTAATGCTAGTCGTAGGTTTTAGGTATAAGTTTCTAATTTTAATGTTTTTAAATTAACGGGAGTAACTTTTATGTTTCACCATAAAAGTCAAACAATATATGTAATTTTTTTTTGTTCATTGATATACATGCATTTGTAATGCAAAGGGAAGTGTGAAAAAAAACCAGAACGCAACAGCGTGAAAATTCCTGGTTGATCCAGTGAAATGAAATATATTTACGTACAGTAGTGCAGTAAATGTTTTTGTTGTTGAACATGAAAAGCAAGATAGGTGCAGTAGTGCGACAGTGAAGGAAATTTCCTTTTTTTATGTAATGAAATGTAAAGAATTACATTTACAGCAGTAAATGTAAGGAATTTTTTTACAGCAGTAAATGTAAACAAAAATTTACACACAGCTGTGTAATTTTCTTTTGTAAAGGGAGGCAGAGTATTTTGTTTTTAAAAGAAATGTTTTGGTGAATCCCTCTCAGCATAGAGGATGAATATGTATTAGTGAATTTGTTTTAATGAATAGAAATCTTTTATGGTGGTGCAATACTCTGTTCTCAGTTAATTTTTTTTAAAAGCTTCCCTGCGCAAAAAGATCCTAGAGTAAAGGAAATAGAGCATTGCCTCTGTGTGCTTGAATTGTTTGTTTTTGGGATTTTGCGAGAAAAATCCCCAACACTGGTAAATATTGAACATCATCCACGGGCACCCTCCTCCTAATTACAGGGTCGAGTCTATGGCTATTAGACCTGAAATTCATACCCTCATTTACAGTTAACTGATTTGAAGAACACAGTGCCCCACTCTGTGAAACAAAACGATGGTGATCAGACTTGAAATTCAAACCCTCATCTAAAGTTAACCGATTTGAGGAAGGCAGCGCCCCACTCTATGAAACAAAATGAGGAGCAGGAGCACGAACATGATCATCCAATAACCGAACCCCTACTCTGTCACCACCTCTCTCAGCAAGCCTGAGGTCTTCTCTACGATTAATATAAGCACCAGACAACGAAGGATCATGAGTATAGTCATATTCATAATCATTGCGAGGCCGCTTGGCTACTATGGACCTCTCCCAGTCCCTTTCTCTCTCAACCCCTGTTGGTCGGTATCTTGTGTCCTCCATGTTTCTCTTTCTTATTGCCCTATGAGAAGCAAAGACCCGTTGCAATCAAATTGGGTAAAATATAGAAGCCCAAAACTAGCTCGAAAGGAACCCTTGTATTGTCGAAGCTCTTACGCTCCTCTAGAGTTTAAGTTGTTGATGTATTTATATAGCAACTATGGAGCGCGAAAATATATCTATTTCGTCGTGCCCATGTGTTTATGGTCAGCCCATTTTAATCGTTATATTGTCACACAATCACCAGACAAACATGATTGTATATCAATTTGTCTTCGTTTAAATTTCAAAAATATTGTAATATCGGAGTTATAATTTATTCTCCTATCGCTAGCATGCTTTTAATTTCACGGGATACATTTAAACCTTTTTGTGATAAGTTTCAAGAAGTGGACACCTCACTGCATGGATTCTTTGCTCTTATTAGTCCTTCCCCTCTAGCATGGTATCATAATAATCTAATCTTTTTGCTTCTACTGAGAATAAGCTAATATTTTTAGCCTATGCATAGCACTAACCATATTGCAGCTTATTGATGTGAGATGAGCAATCAAATTTTTTATCGTTTTATTTGGCCTCTTTTGTTCTTGAAGTGGAAGTTATAACCATGGTTTTATTTGTCCTCTTCCTGAAGTAGATGCTATAACCATATAACTATGTACAATATTCGATCAATATTGGATATGTTTTATTTATATGTCTTAACTGCAAACTAATGTTAATTAATGTTAATATTAATTAGTAAATATTAAATGCTACGCCATTGTAGAAAACACTAACTGTAGAACTAGTATAAGAGGGCAGATGGTTGAGGAGGGCAGATGGTTATGTGCATGAGTGTCTACAAAGCAAGAATAGTGTCTACAAAACAAGAATACTAAGCAGCCAGTTGGTAGATCTTCTGTTTTCATATGGACTAATGTGTATTCCTTCAACTTCGTTGCTTTCTTCGCTACTGACCCAATTGCTTTCATTTGATCAACTAATGGTGGTACTCAATATGGATCTGTCAATGAGTTGATAACTCTCTGTATATAGAGATTCCTTGTGTCCATAGCTGACATTGTGTTTTACTACATTGTTGGGTTCAATTGTTCATGACGCTAGTCTGTGAGAAGAGGCACAATGAACACTAAAAAGATTATTAGATTGCTTTCATCATTTTGATTAAAAGTAATCGAAATACAGTCATGGGAATGCTTTGAGCTTGCAAAATGCCTCTTCCCGGAAATTACCACTCATCTATTGGGGTTTTGATTCATGTACAATGTTGCCAGCTTGAGTTTTCTTTTACATTGTGTGGGCCCATGGCCCCCTTTGCTGAATTTTATTCAACACTGACGAAGTTTTGATCTATTGATATTTTGGATAGCATTCCAATATGTTGCTCCCCAACTTGGCCTCTCTTCTTTTTTTTTGCATACCGGTGGACTCACCCAACCCGTGTGACCTTGTTGGCTTAGCTCTTAAGTAGAATTTTGGCAGTATAAAATGATGGAAATTATGCTAAAGCTAGCTATACTTGGTTTTATACATGGAAATTGGTGGAAAAGGTTGGGCATGCATTGGTTATTTAGGCAAATTATAATTTTCTTAGAAGAAATTAACAAGTCTTTGCTTTACTTTCCCAGCCACGAAGAACTAATGTGAAATCTGTAGGGAGATTGAGAACGAAATTTATTGAGAATGTCAGTGACTTAGCAGTAATGATACCTTGCATGCAAATGAAAATCTAGAAAGAGGAAAAGTTGGAGTTGAATATGTTGTTTGAACACTTATCTTACTATCTTCGAAATTCTCAATTGCAATGATATTTGATAAGGGTTTTCTTGTAGTTGATGGTTGACTTGAATTATTATAGAAAACTCAATAAGATTGAAATAAATGATGCTTTTGATTTTACGTTGGGCATGCAACTTATAAAATGATTAAGCACAAACTTAGACTAAGTTGCTTCAGCATGTGCAATAATTCTTTTCATTTCTCGAAAGCACAATTGCTTGTGCCCTCTCTCATATGCAAAACAATATACTATTTGAAAATTGTAGCAATAACTTGGTTTTAGCACGATAGTTGAGGTTGGAATCTTCTACATTCTTATGGTAGATCTCTTTTTGAACACATCAGATCAAACTTGAGTAAGGACTCTTTGGTGATTACACTAAAAAAGCAAGCAGCAAATATGTGTGTCAAGTGAAACTGTCTTTCTCAATTTTGTTTGGTCCTCTGATTTCAGATCTTTGTTTGAAGGCATCAAATCAAACTAGAGTAACGAAGACTCTTTGGTGATTACACTCAAAAAGAAAGCAGCAAATATGTGTGTCAAGTGAAACTGTCTTTCTCAATTTTGTTTGTTCCTTCCTTCAAGCCTTGGTTGAGAAAATGGAGTAAACAGTTTAATAAACTAGGGTTTGATATATACTCATCGAGGATGAGTATGTTGAAGAGAAACAGGGTTTCAATATGGTCTATTGATTAGGGTAACAAAATAGCCACATGTACATAAATAAGTACAATGTGAACACCCTATGTATATCATGTGTTCATTGAATCTTTTGATTAGGAAGATACACTCACTAAATGTACATAAATCAGTACATCTTAAGCATAATAACCTATGAGCTCTATACAGATCTAATGAAGGAGAATCCTAGTGAAGAGGGGATAGTTGGGAGATGTTTTTTTTATTTTCACTTTATTTTGACAGATATAGAGGAAAAAACTTCAAATTTCTATTTCATTTAGTTTAATTTTGTGTCATTTTAAATTAAGGTTGGCCATTATTAGTTTTTAAATTAGACAAAATAGGATTAGTTAGGAACTTGTTTGAAGAAACTGTTTAGTAACTGAAAAGTAACTCAGGAATAGTTCCTCAATCTGTAAAGGAACTGCTGATAATGTATTCAAAATGGAAAACCAAAGATGATGGCAGGAAGGGCTGAAATCCAGGGAGGAGAGAGGGCCTAGAAGTTGTAATCCAAAATTATTTGAACTTCTATGATAGCTAACAATTCAGAATCTGTTATTTAATAAAGTAGATTAAATTACATTAAGTTCTCTGTGCATAGATGTTTAAGGCATCAAAATGAAAGCAAGACAGTGAAACCATTTCTTTTCAAAGATTCAAACAAGCATCGACAAGCATACTGTAACAAGCAGCTTTTCAAGACCGAGAATGAAACAGAGTTACACGCACATAGATTTCATTTTCGAACAAAAAAAACCCATGGTACTATTACATTCTTCATTGTAAAAAAAAAAAAATCTTGTACATCGCATTTTTTTTTTTTAGTTCAATAAAAATTCACTGTACAAAATCATGAAGGGTTCCAAACTCATGAAACCAAAACACATTATAGTCCACAGGCTATGCCTAAATATTCTAGCAAGGGCATGAACACCTCAAAGATCACATACACATACAAAGGACCCAAAACGTCAAGGGTATAGCTGAGTCACAACAAGAGCAAGAAACAACTGCTGCAAAAATAGACACACAGCAAAGCATGCAAGAAAACACTATAGCTACGAAAAGACCCTACCGGGGTTTCCCTAAGCCCACGAATAGTCCCTAGGATGAAGCTGTGGAGTAGTGCTTCCCTAGAAGAGCCTACACACCACCACAGAGCAAGGTAGCAGTCAGTATTGAGCCATGAAAATCAAAAAGATAATAGTGAATAGCTAACTGGAAGGAGAACGAGGACCATACCTTGAGAAGAACTGTTTCGAGATAAAGGATGAGAGCCAAGACCCACAACAGAGGGTTTCCACCAGTGAATGAGCCATGAGCACGTTCTTCCTACTCACAAAGGAGCCAAAGCATTAAAACCTTTAAAAACAAGGAGTGAAATTGAAACCAGAAGGAGGAGCTTACCTAAAATTGAGGGCGTCGAGTCGTCCTGTGAAGGAGCCAAGGAGGAACCTGAGATTTGCAGAGCCGAACCATAACGAGACCCCACATCAACAAGCGCATCACCACAAAACAAACAAAAATGAGCTCGAAGAAAATAACAGAGACAAACAGACTTGCGAGAGAAAGAGGACCTGAAACCCTCCAAACACTAGAGCAATGAGTCGCTACATAGAATGAGCAGAGGCATAGCAATGACATACCATGGAGAACAAGCAGAGGCATAGCACCAATAAACCACAAAGAACCAACAAAGCACATTAAACCGCCATACGGAGCAAAAAGGGTAGAATACTTACCATCCATCGTGAATACTAGGCGAGAACACAGAGCACCCGTAGAGCAAAATCATCGCACAGGAGAAATGACCTCCAAAACCCCTCGGTGAAAGTGATAACCCTTAGTCGCAAGCCCGAGGTCAGTACAGAGGGCGAGAAGCAAACAATAAACTAGAATAAAGACACACACCAAAAACCCTGCCTCCAAACTTAACTTGGAACTGAAGAAATAAACGATCAATAGCCACTCGTCCCTCCTTGGGATCGCCACCAATTTTTGGTATCATAATATGTTGTCCTTTTCTCTCAGTAAAAATGGAGGTAGGAAGAAGGGGTCAAGGAAGAGGCATCACAAGAGTAGCAAATGAAGGGCTACGAGAAGAAATTAGGAATTTAACTGCACGTTTGGCAACAGTGGAAGCAAGAAGGCGTAGAGATCCGGAAGGTGGGGATGACAGTGAGGAGGAAAACATAACCACGATGGATGGGTAAGATGATGAAGGACTGGAAATTAAACTATTGAGGTCAGTTTTGTTGGCTAGCAGCAAGCCAAGACCAGAGCTCTCTAATTATCATGGCAATTTGTCCACAGAGGCATTGTTAAACTCGATAAGTGAGCTAGATAAATATTTTGAGTATGAAGAAATCATCGAAGACAAGAGGATTAGGTTTGATGTCACCAAATTGAAGCGACATGCAGCTCTATGGTGGGACAGTGTATAGGCAGAAAGGAGGAGATTAGACAAACCATTGATTAAAGAATGGGACAGGATGGTTGCCAGAATGAAGAGCAAGTTCCTACCTAAATATTATCAAATTCCTCTTTATAGACAAGTACAGAACATGAAGCAGAGAATGATTATTGTGAAGGAATATACTGTATAATTTTATAAAGTTAACCTGAGAGGTGGTTATGTTGAAGATACTCCTGAGAAAACAGTGAGGTTTGTGAATGGTCTCCTAAATGAAATTAGTATTCTTTCCCCTAAGGCCATAGAGGAATATTATGAGAATGCTTTGAAGGCAGAGGAAAATATTGCTAGGAAATAAAATGCTAAAAGAGGATGTGGTTCACGTAGAGGTCAGAGATAGACCTTTGGCAGAGGTAGGACTACCAACAGTAATGAAGAGGGCAGTAGTTCAAAGACTTTGAGACAGAGTGAAAGGGAAGGTAACACCAGAGGAGGAAGGTCATACGAGTGAGGAAGAGGTAATGGCAGAGGCAAAGGAAATGCCTATCAGTGTTACAAGTGTCACAAGTGGGGACACAGGCCCTTTGAATGCCCTGAAAATGAACAAACGAGGCAGAAGGGAGCATATGTCACTTAGCTCTATGAAGCGGAGGCACCACCACAGGAGGTGGAAAATATGCCAAAGACTGGGGAAGCCTTGGTGTTGAATAAGGTATTATTAAAACTAGCTAAAGAAGTTGCTGATCAAACACAGAGGAAAGCATTGTTCCGAACTATATGCAAGTCACATGGGAAATGTTGCAAATTAATTATAGACAATGGAAGTACTGATAATCTAGTATCTACTGAAATGGTAGGAAAATTGTGTTTGAAGAAGTGGAAGCACCCAACTCCATATAGGGTGTCATGGTTACATAAAGGCCACCAACTATTGGTCGATGAGCAGTGTGAAGTAGAGTTTCATATTGGTGAGTACAAAGACAAGGTGACTTGCAATATCATTCCTATGGATGTGTTCCATATTCTATTGGGTAGATCATGGTAGTATGATAGGAAGCTCGTCCATGACGGGGCAACACATTGTTACAAGTTTGTTAAAGATGGGATAAAGCATACCCTAGTGCCCATGAAGGAAGAGGATGTTGCAGAAACTAGTGGGACAAAAGCACTACTGTTAGGTGAAAAAGAGTTTTTGCAGTAGATGGAGGATGATGAGGCGAAGTATGCAGTTGTGTGAAGGCCAAAACTAGTATTGATCCATACTGAAGTCACTAACTTACCTAAAGAAATATAGGACATGCTGCAAGAGTTTAGTCATATTGTGGTGGACGATCTACCAGACAAATTACCACCGAAGTGGAGCATTCGTCACCATATTGATTTTATTCTAGGAGCTAGTTTGCCAAACAACACTACCTACTGGATGAGTCCTAAGGATAATGAAGAAATGTAGAAGCAGGTGCATGAGTTGTTGGATAAAGGACTAATTCGGGAGAGTTTAAGCCCTTGTGCAGTTCCAACTGTTTTAGCTCCCAAGAAAGGAGGTGAGTGGCGAATTTCCACAGATTCCTGGGCCATTAACAAGATCACTATAAAGTATAGGTTCCCTTTACCTCAGATGGATGATATGATGGATTGTTTCAGTGGAGCAGTGTACTTTTCAGAGATAGACCTAAAAACAGGCTACTAACAAATTAGAATTCGAGAAGGTGATGAGTGGAAGACAACTTTCAAGACTAATGAAGGCTTGTACTAATGGTTGGTTATGCCATTCAGATTGAGTAACGCCCCTAGCACATTCATGCACTTGATGAACGAGATGCCAAAGGAATTCATTGGAAAATTTGTGATTGTATATCTGGATGATATACTTATATTCAAAAGGGCAAGGGAAGAACATTTTCAACATGTGAGGTATGTATTGGAAAAATTATAGCAAAATAAATTATTGATAAATTTGAAGAAATGTTCTTTTTTCAAGAAAGAATTAATTTATTTGGGTTTTGTGATTTATGAGAATGAACTAAAAATGGATCCGGAAAATGTTGCAGCCACAGTTAGCTAGCCACCCCCAAAAGTTTGTTTGAGGTACGAAGTTTCCATGGATTGGCGAGTTTTTATCGGAAATTTATTAAAAATTTCAGTGGGATTTGTGCACCCATGCTGTACACCATTAAGAAGACAAATCATCTTTTCCATTGGACAGAAATGGCAAAGAAGCATTTTCAGCTGCTCAAAAGGAAAATTACTAAAAAACCAATTTTGAGGTTACCAGACTCTAACAAACTTTTTCAAGTTTGTTGTGATGCCAGTGGGAGAGCCATTGGTGCAGTGCTCAGTCAAGAGGACAAGCCAGTAGCCTATTTCAGTGAGAAACTAAATGAAAGTATGCAGAAGTACATGTCTTATGACAAGGAATTTTATGCAATAGTTTAAGTGCTGAAGCATTGGAGACATTACCTGTTGGCCAATGAATTTGTCATGTTTTTAGACAATTTTATGTTGCAGTATATTATGCAACAGAATAAAATGAACCATAAACATGCGAAGTGGGTGGAATACTTGCAGAGTTTTACATTTGTGTTGAAACACATAAGTGGTCCAGCCAACAAAGTGGCATATGCGTTAAGAAGGAGGAATTTGATCCTACAAGAAAATACGATACAAGTATTAGGATTTGAACATCTTAAGGACTTGTATGAGGTAGATGCAGATTTTAAGGAAGCTTATGAAGCTTGCCAAAATCCGTTGTTGAGAGATAAAAGTTCATAGTTGGACTATAATATGCAGGAAGGGTTGTTGTTCAAAGGAGGGTAGTTGTGTATTCCGAAATGTTCTATGAGAGAGAACTTAATCCAGGAAAAGCATAATGGAGATTTAGCCAGACATTTTGGCATAGACAAGACCTTGGAATAGTTGAGTCACTTTTACTATTGGCTAAAGACGCGCAGAGATGTACAGAGGTTTGTGACTAGATGCAAAGTGTGTCAGCTTGCAAAGGGACACAACCAGAACACTGGGTTGTATACACCCTTTCCTATTCTGAACAAACCATGGGACTTTGCCAGTTTGGACTTTGTCTTAGGTCTACTGAAGACACAACAGGGATTCGATTCCATCATGGTGGTGGTGGATCGTTTCACCAAAATGGCACATTTCATTCCATGCAGGAAAACCAGTGATGCCACACATGTAGCACATTTGTTCTTTACCGAGATAGTTAGATTACATGGCTTGCCAAAGTCTATTGTTTTGGATCGAGACATTAAGTTTACAGGACATTTTTGGTGAACCCTATGGAAAAAATTAGACACCAAACTAAACTTCAGCTCAGCTTATCACCCGCAGACCAATGGTCAAACCGAAGTAGTGAACCGAAGTCTAGGAAATTTATTGAGAAGTTTGGTTGGAGAAAATTCTTGACAATGGGATCATGTGCTTGCAGAATTGGAATTTTCTTATAACGATTCACCAAACCAAAGCACAGGCAGTAGTCCTTTCTAGATCCTATACAGAATGCAACCATGTCGAGTACATGGGTTACAGGATTTGTGATAGTTGGAGCACAGGTGTTGGGTCCCTATAATACTAGTGATTATCCCATTACTATGGTAGTTGTACCCCTTATTAATATTGTTGTGCCCCTATTGCCCCCATATTTTCATTATTGTGCCCCATAGAATCCCTCTATTGTTATTTTTGTGGCTTTGTATTATTATTGTTAGGTCGGCTCGGTTATATTGTGACTCCTTAGACTCCTATATATAGAAAGGAGGTTTTGTCATTTGTATCAACCAAGAATTGTTCATTTATGTAATGTAAAGGAGGTTGCCCCCTCGAAGAGGTTGAATTCTAAGGCGTTGATCTATCTTTTCTATCTTTTCTTGAGCTGGTTTCATAACATTTGGTATGAGAGCCAAATTCTAGGGTTTTGCTGCTCCAAATAGGTCATCGTGACATTTTCGCTATAACTTTTTTTTGTGATGTTTCAGAAGTCAAAAACAAAACCCTTTTGAGAAGAAATCACGCAGCAGCTCGGGTCTGAATATCAGAGCTTTTTACGCTATATTTGTGGAGATATGATCTGAGGAAGTTGGTCTTTTTGCAGACTCCTGAATTACATTCCAAACAGGTGACCTGGGGAAAATCGTCATAACTTTCTCTCTGACCATCGGATTGAAATTTCACAAGAATGTACAGAAAGACGACGGACTGTAGTTTCTTCTAGATATTTTTTAGAGCCAGAGGTCCAAATAGCGACACACGGCACTTCATACAAGTTCTCTCTTCTGAAAAGGTCTATAATCAGGTCACCGTGGGAGATCTATCATAACTATTCATTGGAGAATCCAATTGGGGTCAGACTTGTGGTATTGGAAAGATGACACAGAGGGCTACCACGGGGCACAATTTCAAAAGTGGATGTTGTGAAAATACAGAGATACATCAGAGGCAATATCGAGCTCCTACAAAGAAAAAAAGGTGTGTAGAGTTTTTTAAATTTTTGCTTAAGATTAGTTTGAAAATTTATTTTGAAGGAATTCAAAGGGCTAGTAGAGCATTATTATCGATAACTGATGCCCCAAGGAAAGAAAATGCAAACACCTAGTAAAAAATATCAAAAAACTCTAGCATGACTCATGAAGAAGAGGAAGAAATGCTACATGATATATCAAAATTAGAAGACCAAGTGCAAAAAATGTCAGCCTCACAAAAGCTAACAGAAGCTAAGATAAATGGCATGGAATCTAAGATAAAGGGCGTGGAATCTAAGATGGACAATTGGAAGACAGATTTGAAGATAGACATGGATGATTTGAAGAGAGATTTGAAGACAGACATGGAAGATTTGAAGACAGATTTGAAGACAGACATGGACGAATTGAAGATAAATATGAATAAGTTGCTACAAGAAATGGTCACTAAGGGTGAAAGGGTAATAAAGGAAACTCATGATGAGAACAAAAGAAATGTTAATCATGATTCCAGAGACTCTAATGTGGGATCGAAGACCCATCATATTCCAAAAATCGATATGAGGAAGTTTGATGGCAAGGATCCTGCCACATGGATATTACAGATGGAGCAATTTTTCGATCTCAATAATGTGCAAAACACACAAAAGGTACGTATGGAAACTTTATATTTGGAACCAATTCAGTTTGTATGGTATCAATGGCTTTGCTCTCGTAAACAATTTATCACTTGGGCAATTTTTATGGAAGAATTGATAGCACATTATGAGGATACAAAAAGCAACACTTTTTTTTAGTCAATTGATAAGTCTCAAACAAAAGGGTTCAATAACAGAGCACATTGAGGAGTTCCAAAAACTGAACATAAGGGTGAAAGATATTCCAGAGAATCATAGGATTGATGTGTTCATAGGGTCTTTAAAGGATAATATCCAACATGATGTTCGCCTTTGGGAACCTGATTCATTAGAGAACGCATTCAGGTTAGCAAGAAAAATGGAAAGCAAAATTATGGCAACCAGGAAGCATACCACTCACAACTATAAAGACGGAAGTGTTGTTGCCGCTAGTCTTCCACAACCTATAAGGTTGACACCACAACAATTGGAAGAAAAAAAGAGCAAAAAGGGCTTTGTTACAGTTGTGATAGCAAATACACTAAAGGTCATAAGTGTGCTGAGAAGAAATTATTCTACATAGATTGTGAAGAGGAAGAAGAAAAGGAGCAAGAAAGTCAAAAGAAGAGGATATACTCCAGGAACAAAGCCTAGATGAAGAACAAATGAATTTGACCATATCTTGTAATGCATTGGCGCAGGAATTACCACTCCTCAAACCATCAAGATAGAAGGACAAATCAAGAAGAAAAAGGTAATAGTGTTGATTGATTCAGGAAGTACCCACAATTTTATTCATTGTAAGGTAGCAAAAGAATTGAATTGCTTCATATATCCAGCACCAGCGTGTCAAGTGATGATTGCAAATGGAGGAACAATAAATTGCTCTAGAAAGTGCCATAATATCAAGCTATCAATGGGAGAATATGTATTGACTAGCTCAATGCTTTCCATTCCAATGGG
>APFE031594387.1:106393-190289 GCA_000404065.3 Pinus taeda | reverse complement strand
AGACTGGATCCATAAGTACAAACAATCATCAACTTATACTTGCATCATAAATCTCTAAATCACCCAATACTGAATCACTGAAAACCCTGTCATCAAAACACAGAACACAAACCAGAGCCCAGAACTCTGCAACAACCACTAGAATCAACAGCAACCTGAAACACCAAATCTCATAACGCATACGCTACTTGACTATATCAAAGCCATGTGTATATGCGCTTTCACCAGAGAAAACCCACGTACAGATCTAAAGATAATTACTTATACCTTTGTTGTCATATCCAACCCGAGCCAAGCATCACAAACCGATAACCAACAATACTAGATCTTCCCACTTCGTCAGACATCCATACCTTGCTCTCCACTTTTGCCTAATGATCTTCTCCTTATATAGGTTAGGCTTCTCTCAATACCATGGCCCAAAACCATGTAGAAACAATACCATGGAACCAATACCTGGGGTCGCCATTTCGAACCAAATACCATGGACCAAATACCACGGACCAAAACCATGTACGCACTTTTCCTTCTGTGAACCTACAGGTATACATATACGCGCCTTTTCCTCATATAACCCACGTATATATGAACTTTCATCAAGTCTAACCCGCATATACCTTTCTTTTGACCTACTGCACTAGATCTGCCATCTGATTAAGTTGCCATCACCTGTATCATACCTCTGAGTGAGTTTCCATCAAGGACAACACCTGTATCATAATGCCAACAATCTCCCCATTTGAACTTGATGGCAACCACCACACCAAATTACTCTCCCCCTTTGACATCAACGGAAAAGGGCAGACCAAGATATTCTCTTCCTTGGTATACCTTCTACTGTCCATACTCCCCCTGAGTACATGCTGAAGTTTCTGATTGAGCTCCCCTTTGTATATGCCAAGTTTTACCAATCCATCCATGCTCCCCCTGAGCAGATGCAAGTTCTAAGACCAACGATTCATTCAAGACCATGATGATCATTCATCATATATGATCTGCACCATAAGCATCAGCATCCAAACCTGCAATACCATTCCTTTGATTAAACAACAAGATATATCATTTAGCTTCATAAACATTATCAACAACTTCTAACCATAATGCCAACAATGCATTATTTGAAGTATATGCTCCCCCTGAGCCCGTGCCAACCATTTCATATCATGACCGAACCATTTCCTGGGTATGTTCTACTGCCCTTTCTTCCGATCTCCATATATGTGACTCTGCAGCCTGTAACTCACGTATATACGCGACTTATCTTCATTATATCAGCGTATGCAAGATGGAATACTGAATTTCTTCACTTTCAGTTTCCCTGTGTCTGTTATGTCAGCTAACTGAGTTATGTCACATCTTTCTGTCTCTAATTCTGTCTGTGATGATGTATGGTCCTCTTGTTTTGAATTTTGAAATTTTCTCCTGCATTCCCTTGCTTTATGTCCAAGTTTGTTGCATGTATAACATCTTACATATTTCATGTTCCTTCTATTGCAATCAATTTCTTTGTGTCCATATGCATTGTAGGCAAAGCAATATCCTCTGAAATACCTGGGATGTGATGATTTTTTGTGATGGTCTTGAAGCATTCTACTTCTACATCTGGCTGCAACATGTCCAAGATTATGACATACATAGCATTCAACATTATTTAGTGGAGGAAGAATTTATTTCCTTGGTTTTTGATGGGGTTTTCTTCTCATCTCTTCGTTGTGCATTTCAGATTTCTCATTAGAGTTTCTTGCCTCACCTTGTGAGCTAGATTCTCCTTCAACAGATTCATAAAAGCCAAGACCAGTTTTGATACTAGGGGATCTTTGACTACCAAGAATGTCATCCAAAATCTTAGTACTATCTTGAAATCGCAACAATTTATCCTTTTCTTCTAATTTACCTTTTAAGATACTTACCTCAACCTGATGTTGTTCTCCCTTTTCCAGATACCGTTTCCTTAGGTCTTCTTCCTATTTTCTTCCTTCTTCCACTTGTTGCTTTAATTTGATCACTTCATGTTCTTGTTCATCAAAAGCTTCTCTGTTCTGCTCCTTTGATTTTTCAAGATCTTCTTTTAGAGAGAGGATCTTTGATTCAAGTCTCTGAATTGTTATCCTCTGATCTTTTACTATATCCTGCAATTTCTCCCTTACCCTGGTTACTGTCTCCAATTGTTCGTTTAATTTGGTAACTTCTTCAGTTTCTGCATTCTTATTTTCATATTCCATGAGACTTCTAATGTCTTCACTACAATTGAATGAGTCATTACTTTTAACATGGGTATACAAGCTTCTATTACCTTCTTCAGACATCTTTCCTTTGTTATGAGGGCATCTAGCAGCGTAGTGACCAACTCTACCACATGAAAAGCATTTGAAAGGTAGCTTACCTTCGAACCATCCAGTTCCCCGTTCAAGATTCTTGACAAAATCTACCTCATCTTCTTCCTCTGGCATGTATCCCGATGCTTCAAATTCGGCTTCTGATGGTCCCTCTTTTCGCATCTCAAAAGCAGTTAAGATTCCGTGAAGTTGTGACATGGCGATTTTCTGCAGATTCTCCTTTTCTTCTATAGCAGACACTTTGGAATCAAATTTAGCAGACAGGGATCTCAAGACCTTTTGAAATAAGACAACTTCCTTAAATTCTTCACCCAAATTCCTCGTACAATTTACAATCTCATCCATACGCAGGAAGTAATTAGCTATGCTTTCATTACTATGCATATTAAGATTTTCATATCGGATTCTGAGAGTTTGAAGCTTTGCTCTTTTTACCTATTCATCTCCTTCGTAGCTTAGAATGATTTTGTCCCAAATTTCCTTAGCTGATTTGAAATGCATGACCTTCATAAATTATGATTGTGTCAAACTTCCCAATAAGAGAGTAACAGCTTTGGCACTGAGCTCATATTGCTTTCTCTCTGCTACATCTGTAGGAATTGCTGATGGGAATTTGTATCCACCTTCTACGATTCCCCAAACTTCTGCTCTAAGCGATTGTAGATATGCTGTGGTTCTTATCTTCCAGTGGGTAAAGTTGTTCCCATCAAGGATTGGTGGCATGATGTGTGCCTCTCTTTCTGGATTAGCCATTCTGATGGATCCTTTTCTTCAAGCGATCAAGCTTCTTCAAAAGAACCTGCTCTGATACCAATTGTTTGAAATAATACTGAGAGGGGGGTGAATCAGTGTTATCAAATCAGATACTTTTCATTTTTCATACTCAAATTCATATACGCGGCTTCAGTTCAGTATATCCGCGTATATACGCGACTGTGTTAAATGCAAGTAGCGTACATGCATTAATCTTATGATCAGTTAGCTTATCTTCAGTAAATGCATCAGAATATTATTAACCATGTTAACAGTAATTAGATGTAGAAAAACAGTACAGATCATCACACATAAGAAGCACACATGAACACCATGATATAAGGTGGAAACCCAATGTGGGTGAAAACCACCTATTGCAATTCGTCTCTTTCTTCCTTTAATAAGAAACTTCTTTTACAATGTACTGGTGCAGTCCTTTACCAGTACGTAGGCTTCAACCTACAGAGGGCTACAACCCTCTCTCGTTTTCCAGCTACTTCTAGAAGGGATCTACAACCCCCTTAGCTCTTGTACTAGCTGATCTACTAGTACGTAGGTGCTGACCTACAGAAGGCTACAACCTTCTTTTCTTCAGGGACCACGTTTCATAAATTTTCAGACTGAATCCATAAGTACAAACAATCATCAACTTATACTTGCATCATAAATATCTAAATCACCCAATACTGAATCACTGAAAACCCTGTCATCAAAAAACAGAACACAAACCAGAGCCCAGAACTCTGCAACAACCACTAGAATCAACAGCAACCTGAAACACCAAATCTCATAATGCATATGCTACTTGACTATATCAAAGTTGCGTGTATACGCGCTTTCACCAGAGACAACCCGCGTACAGATTCAAAGATAATTACTTATACCTCCGTTGTCATATCCAACCCAAGTCAAGCATCACAAACCGATAACCAGCAATACTAGATCTTCCCACTTCGTCAAACATCCATACCTTGCTCTCCACTTTTGCCTAATGATCTTCTCCTTATATAGGTTAGGCTTCTCTCAATACCATGATCCAAAACCATGTAGAAACAATACCATGGACCCAATACCTGAGGTCGTCATTTCGAGCCAAATACCATGGACCAATACCAAAATACCATGGACCAAATACCATGGACCAAAACCATGTACGCGCTTTTCCTTCTATGAACCTACGTGTATACGTATACACGCCTTTTGCTCAGATAACCCGTGTATATACACGATTTCATCAAGTTTAACCTGTGTATACCTTTCTTTTGACCTACTGCACTAGATCTGCCATCTGATTAAGATTCCATCACCTGTATCATACCTCTGAGTGAGTTGCCATCAAGGACAACACCTATATCATAATGCCAACAACATGTCCTCATGCAAGCAAAATTTAGTCATCTCCCTTTAGTCTATGTATTCTGAAGCCTCTACTAATACATCTAGTCCTCTCCTCTTCTTTCTTGGTGCTACCACCATCCTGGGTTTCCTTATCAAACATCTGAACTTGAGATTGATTAATTCCCTGCTCAACTTTCTGCACTTCTTCTTTAGTTTCTTGTTCTTCTTCTACCACAAACCCATATGTAACATGGTATTATCATGAATAATTTTGTCCACTTTGCGTTGCTCTTTTAATGCCTCGTTTTCTTGTTTAATGTGCCTGTTTAAAACTTCAAATTCAAACACTTCTTGTTTCCAAGCTTGAACCTGTGCATCTTGTGTTATTTGAGGCAGAATGGATGGTGTGCTCGGGCCTGCAGCTGTCTTCTCTAAAGATTCGAGGTAGTCATATACCTCTTGCTGTTTTGGATCAATTTCAGGTGTTTGCCTCAAGCTGGCTTCAAAGTCTTGTTGAGGAGGAAGATTGTATTCTAGTTCTGGCTGAGAAGGGCTTACATCAACATCTGAAGGGTTGGCTTCAATATTAGGCAGAGGATGAGGTGGACTACGGTCAGGTTGAGGTTTCTCAGGTGTTTCCCCAACTAAGTCAATGAAGTGGGGTCCTTTTACTTGTGTTCTCCTCCACTTTCCTTTGAGTCTGCTGCTCCTTCTTAAGTATTGTGGGCTAGTACTTTCCTCTTCCATAGTTTGTTTCCCTTTTTCTTCTTTCTTAGTTGTGGCAGCTTGTTTTTGGAGATGCACTAGTCTCTCAGATAACACTTGATATTCTTCCTCTATAGATGGTTCTGGTGATTGGTAAACATCTTGTAAGTTCCTCTTTCCCTTCAACTTTCTCTGCCTTTTGTCCTTAACTCTTTCCTCCTTTTCCTTTTGAATAGTCTCTTTAGTTTTATCAATAGGAGAGTCTTGGATTATGAAACTTTTTCCTTTTCTCCTACTCTTTCTCGGTGCCTTTTGTGTACTGCTTCCTGGTGCTTCAGATTGCTCTTGAAAATAGTTTCTCACTAGAAACCACTCCCAAGTATCTTTGTTTCTCTTCAACTGGTCTTCAAATAGAATCCTCACGAGTCCATGATGATATAAATGAGGCTCTATATCTCCTATGTTCTTTTGGACTATAGTAATCATATTTTTCAAACTCAACAATAAGAAATAGGGCAGATTAAGAGCTTGTTTCTCTAGAAAGTTCATCAATAGCCTAGTGTGATACATGTACATCGTCCCAAATCAGCCTTCACAAGTGATAAATTTTTGAATGATTAATAGTAAGCCTGCCCATTCTTCTTTCAGTGCATTAATAGGAATCCCTCTTGTAAATACAGTAATGTCCATACTTGGGTTACGCAATATGACTCTCCATGCTTGCTCGTCCAGACTTTTGTTTTTAAACCAACGGTCACCTTCCTGGGGCAAATCTGTAGCTGTTGCAATTGAGGCTTCAGTGACCGTGAATTTCAGGTCTCCAATCTCCACCACTTGGTCATTGAAAGAACTTGCTAAGGCTTTCGTGACTTCCTTATTATGGCCTTTGAATTTCTGGATGAAACAAAGCCATTTAGCTTTCTTCAGCAATTCCTTTGCCTGAGGGCACCCATCTCAAAATTTAAGCCCTTCCGGCTCTGCCCTCAGTAGTCTTCCCATCTTCCTTTGTTAAAATTTCTTCTTTGGAATTCAACTACGTATTGTATGAGGTTTTTATTAGGGGTAAGACAGTTCTGTCTGCAAGGTTTGTGGAAGAACGATGGCCAAAATGGAAAATGGATATGGGAATTGGGATGTTCAGAAGTTGTGAGCAGAAACTGAGGATGAGCAGCCGAGATAAAATGGAGACATATGCTAGTGAAGTGCCACTTTAACACAAGTGAAATGGCATCGGAATTTTGAATTGAATGGCGTGAGAGACGTTACACGTTTGATAAAATGACTGCACAAAGTACAGTGGAGAGTAAGTGGAGTGTGGGAGTGTAGTTCGTCTATGAGTTGAACCCGAAAAATAATCATGAGACCGTTTAGGGAGTAAATGTATGATTTATGGAGTAAGGTCGTGGAATGGTAGTGGATCTATCTTAATAATAATTGCACATAGTGAGCTTTAATGGTTCAATAACTATGCAAATTTGTGCCTTTAATTGCTATTTGAAATAAATTTTTGCCTATACCTTTAGAATCCTTGCCTTTGTTGTCCAGTAGCCCTGAATCAATTGCTCCCTGTTGATGCCTATAAATGCTCCATATCCATGTCTCCATGCTTGGTCATACCTGCATTTTTATTTTATTGTACTGACATCTTGACTGTGAATGTGAAAATCAGAGTGGTGGCTGCGGAAACTGACTCCGGTTGTGGAAACTTGGCACAACAACCACTTAGCTAAATAAAGATAGTTAGACAATAACTATCTGAATGGAAATGATCATGGGGAATTTTTTTTTATTGATGAAATGAAATGGATGAGATGGAGTGAAATGAAGTGAGTGGAGTGAAAATGGAAATGAAATGAAGTGAGATGAAGTGAGTGGAGTAAAAATGGAAATGAAATGAAGTGAGATGAAGTGAGTGGAGTGAAAATGGAAATGAGAAAGAGAGAAAGATTTTTTTTCTTTTTGGAAAATATAGAGTGTCAGGTGTCCCTAATTTTCACTCTACATTTTCTGTATAACACTGCCAATCAAAGATTGGTTTTTAGGCTTATACAAATTTATTTATTATTTATTATTATTATTATTTTTTTAAACAGAAAGGAATAAAGGCTAGGTTGGTGGGGAAGAAGAATTCTTCTTCACCAATCTTATTGCAGAATTTTCTTGAAACATTCTGACAAATTCTTCTTTTGAGAGTGGCTTATGATAAATCTTTAATCTATGGCCATTCAAAATAAGAGGAGTTTGAAATTCATCAATGGTCTTGATTCTTACTACTCCATTGTTAAATACTTTTTAGATCTCATATGGCCCAAGCCAATGAGTCTGAAATTTTTCTTTGAAGTCTTTAAACTTGGAATCAAATAGTAGTGCCCAATCTCCCTCTTGAAACTTTTTCTCTTTGATATATCTGACATGCCACTTAGCTCTTTGATGTTGAACTAGATCAGTTTTTAGAATTGCTTCTTGTCTAATTTCATCTAGTTCATTCAACTGCTCCATTCTATGCTTTTGAGCTTCTGATAAGTCCATCCCTAACTGAACTGCCATCTTGAAAGTTTTAACTTGAAATTCAATGGGGAGCAGGACTTCTTTCCCATAAACAAGTTCATAAGGAGAATGTCCTGTTGTATTCCTCCATGTAGTTCTGTAGGCCCATAAGGCTTCAGGAAGCCTTTCGGCCCAATCTCTTCTATGTAGATGAACAGTCTTGGTGATGATACTTTCAATGAATTTGTTTGTAGACTCCACTTGGCCATTTGCTTGCGAATGGTAAGGAGTAGATTTTCTGTGCTTGATATTGTATTCTTCCATCAGCTTCTCCATCATGTTGGATGTAAATTAACTTCCCTGATCCATCACAATTTCTCTTGGGACACCAAAGCGAGTAAAAATATCCTCATAAAGAAAGTTAACAACCGAATTTTCAGTAGCAGAAAGTAATGCTTTGGCTTCTACCCATTTATTGACATAATCAGTGCATACCAATATACTTCTTTTGCTTAGATGGTGGATTAACGGGTCCAATGAAATCTAAAGCCCATTTTTCAAAGGGTTCAATGAGTACCTAAGGTTATAATGGCATTTCATTTGAAAGAGTCGGTTTCCCTACTCTTTGGCAGCTGTCACACCTTCTGACATATTATTTTGTGTCCTTGAAAAGGGAAGGCCAATAATATCCTAAAGAAAGGATTTTATAAGCCATCCTTTTGTCATCAAAGTGTCCACCGCATGACTCATCATGACATGCCTTAAGGATGTCAGGCATTTCATCTTCCCGAACACATCTTCTAATCACACGATATGGCCCTGTTTTAAACAATTCATTAGAAATCCATGAATTTTTTGAACTCTCCTGAATAATTTTTCTTTTTTCACCAGGAAATAGATGTGGAGGCAGTTTCCCTATAACTAAATAGTTAGCAATATCTGCATACCAAGGAGTCTTAGTAGTTACTGCAAACAAATATTCATCTGGAAACTTATCCTCTACAAGAGAATCTTCTTTAGTATTTTGGATCCTAGACAAGAAATCAGTTACTGTATTTTATTTTCCTAGTTTATCCAACACAGTAATGTTGAATTCTTGTAAAAGTAAGAGCCATCTTGTAACTCTGCCATTAGTAATAGGTTTTTTCATTAGATATCTAATTACAAAATGATCAGTATGGACAAAAGTTTCATAGCCTATTATATAATGTCTAAACTTATTGATTGCATGAACAATAGCTAAAAACTCTTTTTCAGTCACAGTATAGTTCAACTCAGTGGGAGTCAAATTTTTACTGGTATAGTGAATGGCATAAGGAACTAAATCCTTTTGACCCAACACAGCTCCTAGAGCTGTATCTGAAGCATCTGTAGAAATATGGAAAGGAAGTTTCCAATTTGGCCCTCTCAAAATGGGCGCTTCAGATATTCTTGTTTTTAAAGTTTCAAATGTTGATTGACAATCAGATCCCATTTGAAATTCAAAACAGTCTTTGTAAGCAATTTGACAGATTGGAGATGTTTGTTTTGGTGAAGTTTTCTATAAATCTTTCTATAAACCAGTAATTCCCAAAAAACTTCTAACCATCTTTTTACAAGTTGGAAGGCAACTGGAGATGACCTATCAACTTTTGACATTTATCAGCAACTTTATTCCATCTCTTGAAATATGAATGTCAAAACAATCCTTCAGTAACATCAAATAAAGCAATATTCTGACTCAATGAAATTATTTGGTTTCTTTACATCGATAAGGACTTTCCCCCAAATTTTCCTAATGCCTCTTTCAAATGAATCAACCAAATAACTATAAAATCATCCATGTAAGACCTTCTACACAATCATGGATTAAGATCAGAAAAGATTCCTAAGTACTGACGCCTTATGATATGGTTGCGGGTGGCATTACAAATAATCGAAAAGGGAAGGTCATCGGGATAAGACAAAAAGTTCCCCCATGGACAAGATTGAATTGTTGTCTTAATCTGAATCTTCAGGTGCTACCTGATCGTATAGCCACTAAAACCATCCAGGAATGAAAAGTACTTTTTGCCTGCTAGAGTATCTAATACCTGATCGATAAAGGGTAAAGGAAAGTGATCCTTTAAAGTCGCTTTATTCAATTCCCTATAATCAATGCATACCCTCCATTTACCATTCCTTTTAGGTACTATAACCAAAGGAGAAACCCATTGGCTATCCGAAATTGGATAAATGAAGTTTATATTGAGTATTTTTTGGAGCGCTTCTTTCACTATTTCTCTAAGATTTGGATTCATCCTTCTCTGAGGTTGTCTGATTGATCTACTGTTTTCCTCAATGTAGATATGATGAATACAAGTCTTAGGGTCAATACCTTTCATTTTATTATACTCCCATGCAAATGCAGCAGAATGTTTTTGCAAGATTTTGGTTAGCTTCTCCTGTTGTGATCTTTCCAAGTTTTTGTTGATATTCAATGTTTTACCTGGAAAAATCTCAGTGGTAGAACTACCAAACTCTTCCATAGAGTAAAGAGACATTTGTCTAGATGATAGATAATCAATGTTAGAATTTAACTGAAATTGTGTGTGCTCATATTCTGAAGATATTTCAAAATTTTCTAATGTGTTCAGAATTTGACTATCTTCACTAATTTCAGAAATGGTACAGACAAGTTGGATAGTGTCCTCATCATCGACCCATTCATTATCTCCTATCTCTGTAATTGTTTTTGCTGGAGGATACAGATTGAATTTCTTTGTCGAATTACCATCAGAAATATACATATCCCCTGATCTACAACTCATAAAAGCATAAGCTGTGGCTAGCCAAGGTCTTCCTAAAATGAGTGGATGCCCTCCTAGATTACTCTTGGGAGTTAAAATCATGAAATCCACTGGGTACTCCCAAGAATCTAAGGATACCAAAATGTATTCTAATACACCATCTGGTTTAATAATTGATCGATCCGCAAGTTGCAGTAAAGTAGGTGTAAAAAGAAGATTAGGAAGTTTTACCTAATCCATAGTTTGTCTACTGATAATGTTGATAGCAGCCCCTAAATCAATCAAAATATTTGGAATTTCTACCCCATTGATATGTGTTTTGACAATTGGACTACCGAGATCTACATACTTCTGCATGGTAACTTGTCCCATCATGATATCTGCAATTTTTCCTACCAGGTGGATTTTTCTTGTATCTCTTGGTTTCCTTCCTGGTCTTTTGAGACTCAACTCCTTTATTGTTTTTTCTAGAATAGGAATCTCTCTAATGGCTTGTAACAAGGGAATCTTGATACAGACATTCTTTAATTCATCTAGAAAATCATAGTCAGGCAACAAGATTTGTTTTTCCACTCCTTTATCAATTTGTAATCTTTCAGGAAAATGAGGTGTGGATGAATATGCAGGTTCCTCAACTATAGGAGTTGTGGGAGTTGAATTTTTTTCTTTTTCTTCTTGAGTGCTTGGGTTTTGAAGAGATGCTTCAGAACCTTTATTGGCTTTAAGAGAATCTTCCTTAGAAATGCTTTGGTTTTGAGCATCTATAGAAGGCTTGTCTAAAACTCTACCAGATCTGAGTTGTACATCATTGAGAGGAACAATCATATAGGTAGAAAATTGTTGTCCTTCTACCATGTAAGCATTTTGAGGGTTTTTATTATTGGGACTTGGCAATGGCTGGGAAGGTAGTTGATTTGTCTTTTGTTGGAATGGAAGCAAGAGTTGGGAATTTGGATTCTGTTGAGAAGGTTGTTGTTGTTGTGGAAATAGCAATGAAAGTTGTGGAGCTTGTTGATTTTGAAAAGATGGAGGATATTGATAAAATTGAGCAAATCTCCCATAAGGATTTTGCATACCTTGTACCCATGATTGAAATGGATTTTGAGGTTGGGACCAAGTTTGTTGCCAAGGATTCCAATTTGGTGGGGGTTGAAAGTTCGTGGGGTTGTTAAACCCTTGATTTTGTTGTCCCTGCCAAGGTCTCCTTGAAACAAAACAGAGAGACTCAATTGAATTTGGGCCTTCTTGAAAGACAACTTTGAGCCCAGGAATTGAAGGACAATCCTTGGTCTCATGGCTTTCTGAACGAATCACACATGTCTCTACAACTTTTGCATCCAAGGGGCATTCCCTTAAAGCATGTTTCTTCCTACATTTTGGAAAAAATATGGCCAAAGCTTCAGCTTCTACTTTTTGCTTGTTTTGTATCTTAAGGGTGTCTAGTTGCTCATTAAGACTCCCTAAAGTATCAGTTTTGAACTCATCAAGCATGTTGCCAATCTCAGCCCTACTTACTGATCCAGTTGCAGATTTGTTTGATCTAATGAGAGAAGGATCTCTAGGCCCTTTTCCAGTTTTAGATTTTCCCCTTGAGAGATGGACACATAGTTCTGCTATATCATGAAGTGGAAGTTGAGATATATCTCCTTTCCCCATCATGTTCAAAGTATCTATCCATTCATCTCTAATGGCTTTTAATAGAAGGGCTTTCAAGGTTTCCTCATCTAGGTTATTCATTTTTGCTCTTTTCAGGTTGTATTGAAATCTTTCAAGTAAATCCTCCAAGTTTTCATCTTCTTTTTGCACCATTTTGAATACCTCATCCTTATGATTGGTGGGCATACAATAGTCCAGGTATCTATCCAAAAATGTTTGTTTCATATCATTCCAAGTCCTAATAGATTGAGTGACTAATCCCATGAACCATTTTAGAGTAGCTCCCTTCAATGTTGAAGGAAACAACTTGAGTTTTTGAGCATCTTCCATGTAATCATAAGTTCGGCACACGACTTCAAACTCAAATAAAAATGTTTCACGGTCTTCACTTCTCAACCCATAAAAGTTTGGGAGGACAGATGGTGAGATTTTTTTCATTGTTGTTCGAGATTCCTCATCAACTATAGGAAATCCAAATGAGTTGTCTCCATCCCTATTTCCTGCGTTGTTACCTCTACCTCCTCCATTGTTTCCTCCTCCTCTACCTCTACCTCTACCTCCTCCAAATCCATTTATTACTTCCTCTGTCATTATAGCTTCCTCAGAGATTTCAGAGTCCTCTAGTTCTTCTACCAATGGAGAATGAGGAGGAATTTCTCCCTCTTCTTCTTCAGGTGATTCTACTTCTTCAATTACAATTTGTTTTCCTGTAGAAGTAAAGAAACGGTCTTTTCCTAACTCAGATTCAGTGGATAGTGTGGGAGATTCTCCTAATTCAAATACCGCCTCTTGAACTCCAGGGATCCTAAGGCTAGGTGTATGAGTTGGAGATGTTGGAGGTGTATCTTGCCTATACCTTAGAGTGGATGGAGTTGTAAAAATTGAACTCTTGGCCCTAGCTATAAACCTTCCCCTAGAATCTCTTGCTCTATGCATGTCATTTTTATTTCTTCAAGTCAGGTTAATAATTCTTTTTCTGATCTTCTAGATCACTCTAGGTGCAAGAAGAGAGCATACTCAAGAAATTACTGAATCAATAACTCTCTTTTCTGATCCTCCAGGTCACACTAGGTGCAAGAGGAGAGCATACTTTGAGAAATCATCAATTTTTACCTTCCTTGAAATTTTTTTGTTTTTTCTTTTGTTTTTTTTTTTTTTAAGAATTTAGCTACCTAGTTTCACTTCCTCGACAACGGCGCCAAAATGTTTGGCCAATTTAGTGTGTTCTAAATTGCTTTATAAATTGTCAATCCGGGAGTCGTAAACTGTTGAAGTGAAGTGCACTATCTAGGCAAGATAACCATTTTCTTATTTCTTTGTCGTTTTTAGTTTTTGGTTTGTTTTTGGATTTATCTTCTTATTGATTCCCTAATGTGAGATTGTGTGTGAGATGGTGATTCTAGTAATCAAGTATGGAAAAATGTATTCAATGAATAATTTCCAAACTTCAAAGTGTTCCAAAGGTGTTCAAACTTTACAATGATGAAATCAATATGTGCCTAGATTCTAATTAACAAAATAGTGAACTGTGACTATGGAACCCGGTATCCTTGCTGCTGTTATAAAGAAAAGAAAAGACCGAACTCAAAGCAATTTAAAGACTATCACATCAATTCATTTTTGACCCCTCACCATTTGACTCACTCTGGCTATAGGAAGTAGTCATACACAAATTGAATGATATGATATCTAAGTTGCATGAAATAAAACTAAGATTAAGCTACACATTCACTCTACAATCCCTCACCATTCGGTAACTGAAGAATGATATGAATAGTCTAATCACTAACTTGCAGAAAAGTAAATGAACAAAGAAAAACTAAAGAAATAAGAAGTGCTGGAATTAAAACCAACAAAACAAATCAGCAGTAGAACAAGATAATTCCATCATGTCATTAGTCATAAAAAATTATATGCACTACCCAGGCTTCCTATTAGAACCTGAAATGCAAACACTGATCAGTTGACAATCAATTAAAATCATAAAGAAACTTATGAACAACAAATAACATAAATACCATGAGAAAGTTAATATATACAGCAAATATCTATGGTATCAAGAGAATAAAATGAAGGAAAACATAAAGCTATACATCAACTACAGGACCTTGGTGTACAGGGGCCCTCTGCACCCTCGGTCAATCAGAACCAATCACGAATTTGAACGCAAAATCAGTGTCTTCTCATATATTGAAATGCAGTTATGAAATAGAAACTAAGTCTCAGCTCAAAGGCTTGTACAACAGTCAAGTTTACACACAGAAACTACTAGCCTATACGCATATGAAGATGCGTTATTTATAGCAGAAGATACATAACTAACTAACACGGCCTGCGCTGGTAGCCAAGCATGTAAAAGACCATAATCGGAATTATAGCAGAATGGTAGTCGTGGGCAGTAAATCCAAGGAGATGGTTTGTTGGATTCGGTCCATGAGCAGTCCCTAGGTGTTAACACGCTTCCTAAAACTCAGGACCTTGCCACGCAATCCTCCTCGTGCTAAAAACAGAGTCGTGCCACCGCTTAACTCCTTGTGTTGACCACCGTTTGACCGGCCTTGAGCGCGGGCTTCTATGGATGATTTGGCTGAACCAAGGGGACATGTTCCATGCCCACGTCCTTTATAGCTTGCCCATGTGGCTAAGTTCTTCAATAGACACCTGTAGCATATAGTTTAACAAAAAGGCTGCGGAAATTGATTCTGGTTGTGGAAAGTGACAGATTCCGCAGCTGGTTGAACAAAAATCTAAACCAAACAGTAGTCACAAAACATAGGTAAGAAACCATTTATATACTCATTTTAAACTATTATGCAGTGATTTGATAGCTTAGAGGTTCAGGTAACTAGAGAAAAAGGCTAAAAAGGGATGTAGGGAAGGTGTAAGTTTGGGACTCAACACTCTCCATTTTCCATTTTTTTTTGGAACAATTACCATTGGTGAAAATCACTAGATCTCTGATATTGGATAAATGAAATTTGCATTTAACAATTTCTATAATTTTTCTTTAACAATTTCCCTTAGATTTGGATTCATTCTCCTCTGGGGTTGTCAGATTCCCATGCATAAGTTGAGGAATTGTCTTGTAACATATTTACTTATTCTTTCTTTTGAGATTCTTCCAGATTATCATTAATATTCAAAGTTTTCCCTGGAAAATTTTCTATTAATGAATTTCCAAATTTATCCATAGAATGTAAAGCCATTTGACAAGATGATATATATTCATTATTACATTTTTCCTGAAAACTTTGATTTTATTCACAATCTCAGAAAGATTCACTATTTTCCAATAAATTCAAAATTTGATCTTCTTCATCTATTTGTGAAGTAGCAAAAGTTGGTCATATATGAAAGTTTTGATTATCATATTATATGAATGCTTTACTTTATACTTCTATAATTGTTTTAGTAGGAGGATATAATGTGAATTTCATTGTTGAACTTCCATCAGAGATAAACATATCACCAGATCTACAACTTATAAATGCATGAGCTGTAGCTAACCATGGTATGCCTAGAATCAATGGGTGTCCTCCTAGATTATTCTTGGGTGTCAATATCATGAAGTCAAAAATATATTCCCAATAGTCTAACGATACAAATATATGTTTTAACAAACCATCAAGTTTAATACTATATATATATATATATATATATATATATATATATATATATATAATATATATATATATATATATATATAATATATATTGCTAATTGCAATAGTGTAGGTGTATATTGAAGATTAGGAAGTTTCAATTGATTCATAGTTTGTTTGCTCATGATATTTATGGTTGCTCTTAAATCAATCAATGTATTTGGAATCTCAACACCATTAATGTGTGTTTTCACAATGGGACTTCCTAGATCTAGATATTTTTGAACTGTTTCCTTTCCCATCATCATATCTGCAATTTTTCCAACTAACTTGATTCTTTTAACTTCTTTCATTTCTCTTCCTAGTTTTTCAATACTTAACTCCCTAATTATCTTTGCAAATATTGGTATTTCTTTGATAACTTGTAACAAAGGAATTTTTATACAAATGTTCTTAATTTCATCTATCATATCATAGTCAGGCAACACAATATGTTTTTCTACCCCTTTGTCATTTTTCAATCTTTTAGGAAAAGGTGGATTTTGAATAGAAACTGAAGCTCATTGTATAATGGGAGTTGAGTTTATTGGAGTATCATCAAAATTTACAAGGGTGGTTTTCTTTTTATAATTTTCCTCTTGATGAGGAGATGTCTCTTTCTCAGAGAGGTCATCCTTTTCAGACTCATGGATAACAATAGATGGTGACTTATTTTCCAATACTCTACCATATCTAAGTTGGACATTGTTTAGATCTACTGGATTTATCATGTAATTTTGGAAATTATATCCTTCCATGTTGTAAATAGGTTGTGAATTTTTATTATTTGTATTTGGAAGTGCCTGAGCAGGCAATTGATTTTGCTTTTGTGGAAATGGTAGTGAAATTTTTGGGTTTGGATTTTGAGGTTGAGAGGGTTTAACAAGTTGAGGAAATATTTTGGTGGAAAAACAAGGTAATGTTGTTGAATTGAGGATATTGACAGTACTCGCCATAAGGATTTTTCCATCCTTGTGCCCAAGGTTGCCAAGGCATGGGTACAGTCCAATTAATTTTTTATGGTTGTGCATATGTTTGAGTGTTGAAACCTTGGGTCATATTAGATTGTGGATTTTTCCATGGACTCTTGGAAATAAAAAAAAAGGTTCTACTTTATTTTCCATTACTTCCTCTTGATAGATAAATTTAAGACCTAGTATTGAAGGACATTCCTTTGTATCATGATTTTCTACACATATAGCATAAGTTTCCACACTTTTGAAGTCAAGAGGGAATTCTCTCAAGCCATGCTTATTTCTACATTTTCGACAAAAGATATATAATGCAACATTTTGAGCCTTTTTCTTGTTCTTTACTTTAAGGGTATCTATTTTTTCACTAAGACACCCCAAAATATATGTTTTAAATTTGTCAAGAAAATTTCCTAATGCAGCCCTACTTATTGTCCTAACTGTAGATTTATTAATCCTAGACATAACAAGATCTCTTCAATTTTTCCCATTTCTTGTCTTTCCTTTTGAAATGTGTAAGAATAACTCACAAATATCTCCAAATGATAATTGAGAAATATCTCCTTTACCCATGAAATTGAGAAGATCTATCCACTCATCTTTGATAGATTTTAGTAAGAGAGCTTTCAAAGTTTCTTCATCTAGATTATGCATTTTAGCCCCTTTTACATTATAAGCAAATATTTCAACAAAATATTCAATATTTTCATATCATTTTTGCATCATTATAAAGACTTCATCTTTAAGCTTATGGGGCATACAATAATCCTTGTGTTTGACGGGCCTCTAAATTAGACATAAATTAAGGCCTGTGCCTCTACTTTAAAACATAAATTAAGGCCTATGACCATCCTTCAGTACATTAAACCTCTCTTTTTTCATTAGATAATTTATTTTTAACTTTAATATATTCATTAGGAAGGTTTATGAATAATTGAATATTTGTGCCTAATATTATTTATTTTTTGTGGAAGATTATGAGAATATTAGGCAAATTATGAAGAGTTGGAGGAGGAGATAATTTAGGGACTTGTTCCCTACTATTGGAGGATCAATAATAAATAATAAATCAACAAGATATTATGGAATTATGGCACAAATTGTGGAGCTCCAATGATTGAGAAAATCTAGGAATGTGTTCCACTAATCAGGGGAATAGATCCACCAATCAAGGGAGTAGATCCATTAATCAAGGGATTTCAGTGGGGAAAGCTTCCTCCATCCATGGGGAATGATTCTTAATGATTTTTTATAAGTACCAAGTCAAATTTTCCTCTAGGGAATGATTGAGAAAATCTAGGAATGTATGCCCTACCATTTAATGTAAATTCTTAGTATTGGGGACTAGATCCACTAATCAATGGATTTTGGTGGGGAAAGCTTCCTCCATTTATGGGGGATGATTCCCAATCATTTTGTATAAGTTACATCTCAAATTTTCCTCTAGGGATATATTTTCATTAGTGTTATTGTGGAGAGAGCTTGTACTTTTGTAGCTCCATTGTATTTTCTTGCAGGGATGTAATTCTATTGATGAAACTAGTGAAGATTGGTGTCATGTTCAGCTTCTAAATCTTGTTCTCATCGATAGGTCTCTGATTTTCCTTGGGCTTGGCCATCCCAGGAACCTCAAAGCCCTTTTGTATCATTTAATTCCCTTCTTTTCATTACTTATTCACATGCATCTCTAGTTTTTATGTCTTTCTATTTCTGCATTTAGGATTAATAATATCTTGTTGTAGGATTTTGTTAAATGGTTTATGTAAGTTGTTTGCAGGATCACAAGAATTATTTCATCCTTGGGATATATTTGGAAGTTCATAGTAATCATTCAGTTTCTTTGATTAGTCTTCTCATTCCCAAATCTAAATTATTGGACCTCCTTTTTAGCAAATAATAGTAAATTTATGTTATTTTTCAGAGAATGCTAATGAGATTCTATCAAATTGATTCCACTTGAATTAGATAAAAATAAACATCTAGTTCATAACAAAAATTAACCCATTGAAATTTCACTTGAGTCGGTTAGGCATTTCTTAGATTCACTAGCTCACTAGTTCTCAAATTTCTAGATTTTAAACTAGTAATGTTTTTTACTTTTTTTTGCATGGGTTAACATAGGTATTTTTGAGTGATTCCACTTGGAATTGGGACCTAAGACATCCTAGTTAATAAATAAAAATTTCCCATCCAATTTCAATTTGATTTTCTTGGTCATTAAACCCTCACCAATTTCATCATTTCAGAAGGAAACTTCTCCAAGCTTTTTGAGCGAATCCATCCATCTCTTAACTTTGGTTTTGAGTTTTGAGTGATCATAGGAATTTTCCACTCCATTCAACCCATCACACACCTTTCCTAAGCCTCCCATCACCTCCAACACCTCACATTTTTATCTCGGTTATATCCTGTAGGTTTTCCTGAAACAACTTGTTTTGAGGCTGAATTGACAAAAAACCTCTAGGAAGTCACCAAAAGCCTCCCAAGGGTCTCCCACACCATCCAACCATATCCCAACCCTTCCATCCAACCTTCAACATCTGTAAATTCACTTGCCACCTCACCAAAGGAAATTAGTTTGCATACTTGATTTTGCATGAAAAAACAAAAATAGATTTATTTTGGTCCCTTTACTTGCACATTAGTGATGTTTGATGCTTCTTACTTATATGCAAAGATAGTAACATTTGGTTCATGATAACTTAGAATTATTGGAAAGCATAGTTTCTTGGTAGTTAGTTAGAAAATGGTGTGTTTCAGCATTTGATTTCAATTTCTTTCCTTGTACTTTCTTTCTTGCAATAGGTTAAGGTTCCAATTCGAACATTTCATTTTCTACAATTAGTTTAGGATTTGACATCAGTACATACACTCAATTACATCATGATAACAAATGAAGGACACATTGTATACCTCACACTTAGTGCTGATGCCTCTTAAGTTTGTATGAACCCCCAGGTTGATAATTAAAGTCGCTAGCCTCACGAGTTGCAACATTCTTGTTGCAGTACTGAGGCTCATCACTTTTTGGCGTCGCTACTAGGGATGAGTAAAAGTATGCATTATTTTCTTGCCTAGTTGATTCATTTCTTTTTACTTTTTGCAAAAACAAAAAAATATTTTCATTAGGCATATTTCATTTCAAAAATAGAAAAGTGCATTGCATTAGTGTTTTCATTCAATCATAAAACAAAAAAAATCTCCAACACCAACCCACCCCCCCATTTGATCACATGGTGCAGTAAGAGCCATATCACCATTCACTTTTGCAGGTAGAAGAAGAATATGGCAAAAAATGTATAAGAAATGGATGGATATGATGACAATGAGGAAGATCCTCTTGAATTTCCCATTCAAGATACTGATATCAATGTGCATATGAAGAACATTCCCCCATCTTCCAAAATTTCATGGTCTAAGGTCAGAGGATCTGGAAGCCTTTCTCTTTTAATTTGAAATTGTTTGTAGATCTTATGGTTACTTATTAAAAACTCAAAAATTGAAATTGTTTTCGGCAACATTGAAGGATAGAGCTCTTAGATGGTTCATGAGTTTAGGGACTAATTTAATAAGATCATGGAATTATATGCAAAAGATATTTTTAGAAAAATATAAAGATCATGATCTTAAAGAGGAAATATTTAGAATGAATCAAAGAGAAGATGAGAGTATTGAGGATCTAATAGAGAGGTTCATGTATAATGTTAAAAGGGAAAAACTACATCATTTAGGATCCGACACACTAAAACACCTCTTACTTAGAACAATTAGGGATGAGTGGATTGATCTCCTTAATCTCATGAGTAGAGGTGATGTATATCAATTATCATTTGAGGAAATTTTTGAAACATGCAAACACATATCAAGAGGAAAAGAAAAAGTAGGTAAATCAACATTAATATTGGTAAGTCAAGCTAAACTTGGAAAGTTGTTTGATTTTTATAAAAACAAAAATTCTTAGCAATCTAACAAAATAAGTAGAAATGTTAAGGATGCAAAATGAAGGAAAAGAAAATGTTGATATTTGTGTTGCAGAATCACAGGATGTTAAACATTGTCCATCATTACCAAAGTTGAAGGAAGTTCACCAAGAGAACAATGGAGCAAGTCAATTGCCAATGCAGCAATGTTATGTAGCTCCAAGAGGACCATGGCAGCCTATTTAGCCTGATATGATGCAAGAGCCTAATTCACAATTTCAAGGTTATGCATATCCACCTCAAAGTAATTGGAACACACCCTTTCCTTGGCAACATTGGCCATATCAACCCCAAAACCAATCTTGGAAACAAGGTTGGAAAGGAACTTATGGGAGCCATCCAAAATATCCTCAATATCCTCCATATCCAAGTACATGTTATCCCTATCTTTCACCTCCACCACAACCACAACCCCATCCACATCCATCTCAAATATACACTCCCACTCAACTACTTGTACCACCATTTCCAGACCCACACATTGAAGTAGCTCAGCTCACTTACAATGTTGAGGTACAACACTTCCAAACATCTCCTCTTGAGATTAATGGTATTCATCATAGATCAGGAAGATTATTGAAAAAAAGAGATTATCTTGATATCATTAAATGACCACATCCAAAAGAAGAAGATTGAAATAAGAAGACCACAGAACCATGGGTTATGATTGATGAAGAACAAACATCAAAATCAAAGATCGAGAGAACTCTGTCATGGTTACCATCAAATCCTCCATGTATTCAAGAGAGCAGTCGGAAAAAAGAGGAAGATTTGAAGGTCAGGGTAGAAGAAGACATGAAGAGCTATTCATATCATTTAAAGGACCAAGGACATCACAACTATATTGAAATATGGTTCCAGACAGTCACTAATTTGCAACATCACTCTCTTCCTCAACTATACTTGATCCTTTCAAAGTCAAATCATTTGGTCTCTGAAATCTAGATACATGTCAAAGCATACATTTCAAGCCTCCACATCAATTTTGTCTGTCATCTTGATGTGCACATGTTTCCATTGGAAGTATTCTTATACTTGAAAGTGATTTTGTTTTTCAAGTAAGGTAGGGTAGAAAAAAAAAATGAAAAAAACGAGAAAAAATAAAAATCTAAGGTGAAAACCTCCTTGGAGGTGCCTCAGATTAGCTCATTGATTGAAAACCTCCATGAGGTGGTCAATGGGTTGAAAAAAGAGAAAAATAAAAAAAAATAAGATCCTAGGTGAAAACCTCCTTTGAGGCGCATAGGCGGACCTACTAGTTGAAAGCCTCATTGAGGTGGCTAGTAGGCCTAGAAGAAAAAAGAAAAGAGAGAAAAAAATAAAAGAATCCTTGCTCGATGCATTCATGTACTCTCCAACATCTGCAAGCAACAAGAACAAGTTGGTACCAAAAAGGAAAATTGGTCAAACCTAGTAAAAAGAAGTCAAATTTTGACTTTCTCCTACTTCACTCAAATGCTCCAAAAAGGCCAAGGCCATGTCAATCCTTCACTTCATCTATGTTCACCATCGACCCATCATTCGCATGCTTCTACTACTCATTTTCCTTACTATCCTAAAAAACTACAGGATGCTCTGTTTTACTACAGGATAAAAAAAATACATAGAGCACAAATTTCTTTTTGCCATAACTTGAAAACCATGCATCCATTGGCCAAGATGTTTTAGGGGGAGATGAATATGGATGATGGTAACATGCTCAATACATTTGAGCAAATTCCAGTGAACGGTTTCCAAGAAATTGGCATCCATTACCTTTAGCAATTTTTTCATTTTCTCAATATCTGTGCATCCATTTAAACAGTTGTTTCATGGAGAGATCATATGGATGATGGTAACTTACCCAAGCAATTTCAAAAAAATATAGTGCATAGTTACTAAGAAATCAGCTTCCATCACCTTCAACAATTTTTAGTTTTTCTCGAGATCCATGCATCCATTCACCAAAATTTTTCTATGGGGAGGTGCATAATGATGATGGAAATATGCTCAAAAAGGTTTAGCTCAATCTAGTCTACCATTTGGGAGATATGGACAAAACAAGTCACTATCCTGTAAACCTATAGAATTGGTAGTGAGCAGTTTTAAAGGAGATCTAGAGGTCAAAGAAGCTCCTCCAAAGCTTAGCAGTAGTGTCAAGATCATCACCATCACCATCCAACACCTACACATCAACATCAACTTAGCAATGACATGCATGTCTTTCCAACAACCATCAGGTAGGTACAGGTATGTAATATTCTTGACCTCTTCTCTTGAGCATATTATAGTTAGAATTTTTTTTCAATGCATGAGAGATGTGGTTTTATAAGCTAAGGATTCATGAGTAGTCTCAACAGCCTTCAGTTGGAACTCACTCCTTCACTCATGCAATGTTGAAAAGTCAAATTATGAAGGGTGATGATTTCAAGGAATGAGGACAACAGTTAAAAGAAGAAGTTTTTGCAAATTCCAAGGTCACAAAAACACTCCAAACCCTCCATCCACTTCATATTCACTATTTATTCATCATTCATCCATCCCATTTCATTCCTGAAAAAAAAAAAAACAAAGAGAGCATCCTCTCTATTTTCATGAAATTTCCATTTGCAGGTTGGCAAGAAGGATGGTCAAAGAGCAGAGGAGGATCACAAAGAGACCCTTCTCACTCAAATTTTTATTTTACCACTCATTACCATTCATTCTTCTACCATTTATGTCATTTTTTCCACTCCTTCACTTCAGTTTACAAAGGGACTGTGTTTTCTACAGGATGAGCCTGTAGGAATTACAGTGACCCAGAAATCCTACATGAGGCAGTCCTAAGGCAAATAAATGAGTTTCTATGCCAATAAAATGCCAATAAATGACTTGCTAAGATATATATATATATATATATATATAGATGTGTGTGTGTTGTGTGTGTGTGTGTGTGTGGTGTGTGTGTGTATATATATATATATATATATATAAGATATATATATTCAAGAACTCATCTTGAATAAGGGCAAGAAAGCAAGTCAATGGTCTCAAGAAACAATGATTTTTCTTTGAACAAATATGTTTTTGGGCTTGTCCTTGCAAAGATTATAGCCAAGATTCTTAATTCACAAGAGAGAGGCCACCAGGGCCATGGATGAGGCACAATTATGTCACTAAGTTGCTCAGAGGATGAACAACACTTTCAGTAGGGGGGTAAGATGGGCCTCTAAATTAGACATAAATTAAGGCCCATGCCTCTAATTTAAAATATAAATTAAGGCCTATGACCATACTTCAGCACATTAAACCTCTCTTTTTGGATTAGATAATTTATTTTTAACTTTAATATATTCATTAGGAAGGTTTATTAATAATTGAATATTTCTGCCTAATATTTTTTTTTTGTGTGGAATATTATGAGAATATTGGGCAGATTGTGAAGAGTTGGAGGAGGAGATAATTTAGGGACTTGTTCCCTACTAATAGAGAATTAATAATAAAAAATAATTCAACTAGATATTATGGAATTATGACACAAATTGTCGAACTCCAATGATTGATAAAATCTAGGAATGTGTTCCACTAATGAAGGAAGCAGATCCACCAACCAAGGGAGCAGATACACTAATCAAGGGATTTTGGTAGGGAATGCTTCCTCCATCCATGGGGAATGATTCTTAATCATTTTTTATAAGTACCAAGTTGAATTTTCCTCTAGGGAATGATTGAGAAAATCTAGGAACGTGTTCCCTACAATTTAATGCAAATTCATAGTGTTGGGGACTAGATCTACTAATCAAGGGATTTTGGTGGGGAAATCTTCCTCCATTAATGGGGAATGATTCATATTCATTTTGTATAAGTACCAAGTCAATTTTTTCTCTAGGGATATAATTTCATTAGTGTTATTTTGGAGAGAGCTTGTATTTTTGCAGCTCCATTGTATTTTCTTGCAGGGATGTAATTCTATTGATGAAAATAATGAAGATTGGTGTCATGTTCAATTTCTAAATCTTGTTCTCCTCCATAGGTCTTTGAGTTTCCTTGGGATTTTCCATTGCATGAACCTCAAAGCCCTTTTGTATCATTTTCTTTCCTTCTTTTCATTGCTTATTCACATGCATCTCTAGTTTTTATGTCTTTCTATTTCTGCATTTAGGATTAATAATTTCTTGTTGTAGGATTGAGTTAAATGGTTGATTTAAGTTATTTGGTAGAATCACAAGAATTATTTCATCCTTGGAAAATCTTTGGAATTTCATAATAATCATTGGGTTTCTTTGATTAGTCTTCTCATTCCCAAATCTAGATTGCTAGACCTCCTTCTTAGCAAATAACAATAAATTTGTGCTATTTTTTAGAGGATTCTAATGAGCTTCAATAGAATTAATTCCACTTGAATTATATCACAAAAAGATCATAGCTCATAACAAAAATTAACCCATTGCATTTTCACTTTATTTGGTTATGCATTTCTTAGATTCACTAACTCACTAGTTCTCAAATTTCTAGATTTTCAACTAGTAATGTTTTTTATTTTTTGCATAGGTTAACATAGGTATTTTTGAGTGATTCAACTTGGAATAGGGACCTAATATATCCTAGTTAATAAAATAATGTGTCCCATCCAATTTAAATTTGATTTTCTTGGTCATTAAACCCTCACCAATTTCATCATTTCACAAGGAAACTTCTCCAAGCTTTTTGAGCGAATCCATCCATATCTCGACTTTGGTTTTCAGTTTTGAGTGATCCTAGGAATTTTCCCACTCCATTCCACCCATAACACACTTTTAATAAGCTCCCATCACCTCCAACACCTCACATTTTTCTCTCGGCTCTATCCTGTAGGTTTGCTATAATTCCTATAGGATCATCTTGTAGGTTTCTAGTACATCATGTAGGTTTTCATGAAACGGCCTGTTTTGAGGCCGAATTGATGGAAAACCTCTAGGAAGTCACCAAAAGCCTACCAAGGGTCTCCACACCATCAAACCATATCCTAACCCTTCCATCCAACCTTCAACATCCTTAAATTCACTTGCTACATCACCAAAGGAAATTAGTTTGCATACTTGATTTTGCATGAAAAGACAAAAAGACAAAAACATATTTATTTCAATCCCTTTACTTGCACATTAGTGATGTTTGATGGTTCTTACTTCCATGCTTATATATTAGCATTTGGTTCACCATAATTTAGCTTTATTTCAAAACATAGTTTCCTGGTAGTTAGTTAGAAAATGGTGTGTTCTAGCATTTGATTTCAATTTCTTTCCTTGTACTTTATTTTTTACAATAGGTTATGGTTCCATTTCAAACATTTCTTTTTTTGCAATAAGTTTAGGATTTGACTTCAGTACATGCACTCAATTACATTATGATAGAAAAGGAAGGACACATTATATGCCACACATATAGTGATGATGCCTCTTAAGTTTGTATGAACCCCAGGTTGATGATTAAATTCGGTAGCTTCGGGAGTTGCAACATTCTTGTTGTAATACCGAGGCTCATCAATGTTTTTCTAAGAATGCATATATCATTTTTTCCCATGTTCTTATATAATGTACTCCCTAAGCCCATAAAAAATTTTAATGTTTCATCCTTAAGAGTAGTTGGAAACAATTTCAACTTTTGAGTATCAAAAAAGTAGTCATGGGATCTACACAAGACTTCAAACTCAAACAGAAATATTTTGGGATCCTCATTTCTTAATCCATAAAAATTAGGAAGGATGGAAGGTAACATATTTTTCATTGTCTGTTGTGTCAATATCAAATATGGGAAATCTAAAAGATTATGGATATCCTCTATCACCTTCTCTTCCTCTTCATCCACCTCTCCCACCTCCTCTTTTTCCTCCTCTTCCACCTCCAATCATAGGTTGTTCACCATTCAAATTATATACTTCTCCTTCCCCTTCTCTTACCATTGTAGATTCCTCAAAACTAATGTAAGGTTCGAAAATTGGATTTTCTAGTCCCTCCTTTCACTCCTCTGGTTCTTCTATCAATGGAATGTTAAAATATGTTTCTTCTTCTTCCTCTTCACTAGGGATTTATAGTTATAGTCATAGAAGTTGTTCTCTAGTTGAAGATAGAAAAATCACTCCTTCTGTTGGGGATGTAGGATATTATTCTTCTACTACATCTTCAGTAGAGGAAGTTGGTGAATATTTAGGTTGTATTTCAGACCTAAGTTCCTCAGGAAGTATATGTCTTCCTGCAATTGATGGAATAAGAGTTTGGGTGGATGGTGTGGCACTACGAGGTCGTGGTGGTGTGAGTGATGATATTGGAATCAAATCCTGACTCTACTTACAAATATACCTCTAGAATATCTTTCACTATGCAATTTTATTATTATTATTATTTTTTAATGAAACTAAAAAGAAAAATTCTCCTATATACACTTCCCTAGCAACAATGCCAAAATGATTAGAAATTTAATTGATGTTAAATTCCTATATAAATTATCAACTAGGGATACTGTACTTGTTATCACTTCGAACTAAAAGTTTGATGCATATAATTGCCTGTCCTAGTTTGATGACAAAGGTCTGTGTTAAAGTTGATTTCATTTTATTTTTCTCACTTAGGATTTGGAGTTTTAAAGGTTTTTAACTTAAATCATACTCCACTCCTATTGGTTCTCCCCCACCCATCATTATTCCATAGTCATGTCTTGTCCTATACGAGTCACCATGTCTTTTAGTAATTTCGCAGCGTAATCTCATTTTCCCATTTCGCAGCGCAATCACGGCTTAGCAGTTTCGCAGCGCGTCATGATTAGCCAGTTTCGCAGTGCATCATTAAAAATTATAACTAACAGCGCTGCGAAATCATGGATTCGTGCATTTTGCAGCGAATCTTTCCCGAAATGTCAAGTCCGTAGGGTGAGTCATCATTTGTGTCTACTCATGTCAGTTTGTGTACCTCATGTATCATGTCTGAACGTTCATTTGCCACTACTCCACCAATAGACTGTTGATATGCACAGAAATATCATTCCCAAGAGATTTTTCCGTGCATAGACCCTAATGATGGTCGTAAGTGTTGCATGGGTGACCAGTCTGCCCGTTTATGAATTGAAGTGTTTCAATTTGAATTTCAAGTGAGGCTGATTTCAAGCGAGCCTGATTACAAGCGAGGCTGAATAAAAAAAAAGGGAGCTGAATCACCATCTCGACCAGAGCTGTTAGACTTTGTGAGTGAAAATCTCGAAGGGAAAAATGGAGAGAAAAGAGCACAGATCCAGTAAATGTTAGATGAATGAACCTGAAGGCCTGGACATAACCTTGAGGGATGAAGGCGTGAAGAAAGCGTTCAAAGATGCTGGGTGCTGGAACTTTTGCAAAAAACTACAAGGAGGACATGCACAGGTAACTAAGGAATTTGCGTTAAACTTCACTGGTTTCAATTCAAAGATAGTTATGCTAGAAGTACAGGTTTCTCCAGAAGTAATAGCTGCTGTAACAGAGATCCCAATAGGACGGGAAGAATTGTTTAAAATTTTTAAATTTGATATGAATCCTTGTAAGGAGTTTTTAAAGGAGGCATATGTTAATGAAGACTTAACAAAAGCAGTGCGCAGAAATTATGTCAAGGAACATTATGCTCTTCTTCTCACCTACATACAGAAATACTTGACCTGTGAAGGAAGGTACAATAAGGTTTATTCTTACCATTTTAAACTTCTCTTGCATTTCACCGGGAAGGTCTCCATAGACATCCCTTTTTATTTATTTCGCAGTTTGAGTAAGATGTGTGATAAGGTGCAGCTGAGGAAAGAGGACTGTGAAACCTCTTTATTTCATCATGGTTTGATTAAGTTGTTAGTTTTAGATGGCCTTCAAAAGATAGGCAGAGACTAGAATTCATTTATTTTCATGGCTGGATTCCAAAGTAAGACTGCCCTTACTCCACAACCAGCCAGAGAATTTACCATAGCTGAGCTTCAAAAGGAAGTAAGAGCTAAAAAGCAAACCAAGTCACAGCTAAGAAAACCAGTGAAGCCACTAATCATTCAAGAACAACCTCAGCAATCAACAAAGGAAAAAACTTAGGGTAAGAAGACTATACCTGAAACAAGCAAATCTGAAGCAGTCTCAAGGGTAAGGACAAGAAGCCAAATAAATAAGGAAAAAGGTAAAGCTATAGCTGTTGAAGAGAGCCCAATCTCTAAGGCAAGCTTGAATGACTTATTACAGGCCATTGAATTCGAACAATCTGAACCAGTTCAAATTGATTTGACACAGTCACCACAAGAAGGTAACAAGAAGTCTAAAGCCTCAAAAAGGCTTAAATTCGATGAGCCAGGTGAAGAATTTATTTTTAAACCCAGAAGACCTATTACAAGGAAGCAAGTAAAGGAAGCGCTGCCAAGAACAGAGGAAACTGAGAAAGTTAGGCAAAAAGATACAAATAGAGCAGTCATCACATCTCAAGGAGATTATATAGCAGCCATGAAGAGCCAAATAGAAGCAGCTGAAGATGAGATTAACCAACTGAGCAAAGTTGCTAGAGACCTGAAGGCACAGCTAGGCCAGTTACATACTAAATGAATTCTCTTTTCAGGAAAGGTTTTGTTCCAAATTTTTGTTAATTTTGCTTAGTCTTATTGTTTTGAAGACATGTAAATCACTGCTATGCATATGAAAAACCAAACGGAGTTTTTGGCAATCAGATGTTTGGGTGATAAAGGTTTCGGGTCAAAAGCAAGTTGTTTTAAATAAAACAGTAGTTTCGTAGCGCGCTACGAAACTGCTGTAGGTGATGATTTTAACGCAGACCGGCTGTTTTGTATTATGAACGGGAATTTTGAAAGAGAGACACCTTAAGGGTACACAAGACATCAGATGGAGCTACAATAGTCATTCAGACCAAGACAGGTGTACATTTTAAAAGGTGAAATATTTTAACCCAGGTCTAAATTTCTGTTATAAGGCACCTTTATCACCGTTCAAAAGGCATTTAATGAGTTGCATACAAGGAAATTTTGCCTGCACACATGTCCATCAATGCAGCCTACAGCACATCAAAAACATGGCAGTGTTCCATATCTCGGGTTATTAAAGGATAGAAACATGCTGTTATACATTCGAGCAAATTGAGGAAAACAAGGACCGAGAAGCAGGGGACATCTCCTAATACTACTGGGCAGTTAAAGATTCAGCATTCAAGGTCAATATGGAGTATTAAATATCTAGCTTATCCAAATTGAAAGAGGACCAGGTGTCAAAGAACAAGGAGAAGCCACTATGGCACGAAGATGGAGTTAGAGTCATAGTTGATTTAGGACTTTTTAAAATTCCAGTCAGCACTTTATTGTATTTAATAGTTAATTAAATAGCTGATAGGTGTCATTAGAGATAGCTATCTGTTATCAAATTCCCCTCATGCTGGAGGAGGAAGCTCTAATTAGTTAGAATAAGAATTCTATATATAGCTGAAACAACAATGTAATGAGGGTTGGAAATTTTATAACAGAAGTATTGTTTTAGCTTATGTAAAGACCATTTTTAGTAATATAATTTGTCTGCTTTTCTTCTCAGGATTCATGAAGGATTTCCATGTTCAAAATGTGTGATTTGTTCTTTCCTTAATGTCTTTTACAGTTGCATAGATGTGTAATCACTCAGAATTCACTGATTGTGCTCTGACTTCCTGTATGCATTTATGAACTGTGGTTTTATATGAGTTGTATTCTGAACATCTAAATGCTAAGTGCCCTAACTTCTATGTAAAGGTAGTGTCATTGTTTACTGAAGTATGATTGACTCCATAGGCCCAATGGAAACTTATGTAATGTGTATCCAACCTTCATGTTTGTTAATGTTATTCCACAAGAGTTAGCCATCTTATTGTTAGTCAAAATCAATAACCCTTTGAGAGAGCCCTCTCAGGCTAAGGAGGCTAAGCCTTAGTCAAAAGATTGGTTTGAAATAGTTACTTAGAGTCAACCTGACCAGCAGCCTGTCAGGATCTGATTTTGAGATAACAGAACCCTCAAGATGTGCTCTTTCTTTAACCAAAGCCTTGCGCAATTTCAAGTGCCCCTTAACCATCCATATTGATCTTGTGTGTACAGGTCCAAACTTTTCAATCTCGTCGACTTGGTGTATGACGTAGTATTCTTGTGCATTTAAAAATGTCTTCTTTATCGATTTATTTACATGACAACCATCTACAAATGAAGCAAGAAAATAACATGTTTCAACAAAAAAAGTATATAATACATGATGACAAATAAAACACATGCAATCAAAAATATGCAACACAACAACTTATTGAAAAAATTACACTTTGGACATAAATCTCCATGTACCTCATGTATTTTCCAATATCATATATAACTTGTTTGACATTGTTGTCAAATTTTTTTGGAAGAGATAGAGATATAACATATTGTAACAAAAATAATGATCGATCATTACTTTTTCCCAAATTAGTAGAAAAAATAATAATAATTAACAAGATGTTTCACCAATGTATAAATATACACACCAAAATAATTACCTTAACGAACGTATGCCAATCATGAGTTTTTACCCCACCTAATTCACCTTTCTTTGTTAGGATATTCTTTATGTTTGAAGAAAATCTAGTTGGAAATTAAATTTTTCAATAACCGCTTTTACATCCTTGCTTTGTTGCTTTATCAATAAACATGGAAGGGCGCTTATATTTTGGCCGCCTCCATCACTATTTGAATGAATCACACTTTGCAATGCATGGTTGGCCTCCTTAATGTCATTACAAATCTTGAATTTTTTTTCTCTAACTCTCCTTCCATCTAAGATTCACCATAAGGAGAGGGCATACATAACAATAATAATATAAGGGCACAACAATAACAAAAGTGGGTTTCCATGAATACATAGTAGAATGAAAAGGGTTTATTTGAGAGCTTCGATAGTCAAACAAATGAGCTCTGGTTATAGGGTTTAACAAAACAAGGGGCAGAGAGTACCAAGCATCCATGGAGACACAGGGAGGAGGGAGCTCCACTCCCTCCTACAGTTATATGGCAGCAAACAGAGGAAGAGGAGGGAAATAGAACAAACCTCCACAACCCTTGGAGGTCAAGACAAAAGACACAGAAACGCAGAAGGCAGAAGGTAGCAAAACCAATGTAGATCAAGGGGCCCACGAAGAAGACTATCGGGGGGAGAAAGAGGAAGACAGAGGTCAAGGGTCAAAGAAAAAAGCTAAGATGGGGCCCTGTAAAGCCAAGACCACAAATAAACCTCGGGTTATTCTAAATGATCCAGCTCTACAAGCGCACATGGATCACATGGCTAACTATGCCATCATATGTAAATTTATGGGAATCTGGACCTCAAAGAAAGCGTTGTACACCTGGATAAAATACAACTGGAAACCAAAGGGGGAGTTAAATATTCATCTTGGATCCAAAGGTTTTTTCACTGTGGTGTTTACGAACATGGAAGACAGGCACACAATATTTGAAGGAGGACCATACTTCTTTGCAGTTGTTGGACTCTATATGAGGCCATGGACGATGAACTTTGTACTAGAACGAGAAACGTTCACTTCGGTACCGGTATGCATTCAAATATACTCCTTACCTTTACTGGGTGCCAGAGTCTTTAAAAGCTATAGGCAATAAATTAGGTCATTTCTTAAAAATTTCAAAGGCAAATCTAAGGGGAAAATACACATCCTATGCCCGAATATGTGTGGAGATGGACCTATCAGGAGCCCTTCCAGATGAGGTCATTCTAGAAGTCTATGATGAGGAATGGGTTCAAGTAGTTGACTATGAACATATCCCGTTCAGATGTCACAAATGTCATGATCATGGGCATCTATCCAGAGATTGTCCTCTCAATCGAAGGGAGGAAAACCTAAATACCAACAAAGGAAAAGACTAGATAGGTTTCACCAAAGTAGGAGGAAAAGGAAAAGGAGGAGGAAGGAAGACACAAAAGAACCCTAGTGTAAATGATAAAACAAAAAATTACAACAGTTTTGAGATATTAAAAGAAAAATAATCTAAGGAAGGGGATAAAGAGAGTACAGAGAATCAGACAGCAATGGGGAAAGAAAAAGAGACCAGCATGAAGTACATTCAGGAATAGAATGAACACATGATGGACCCTTTGAGTACCATGGAAGTATAAAAAGACCAAGAAATGACTCAAAGTGAAAGTGGTACTGAGGATCAATATTTACAGGAGATCCTGGAAAGGGAGAACCTAGAACTGGAAAAGTTTCTAGAACAGGGAGGCAACCTGGGAATAAACTCCATCCCTCAGGAGGACGTGGACAAAGTCCAACAGATATTCCTTAACAAGGCACATCAAACAGTGGTAGGAATCAAAAGAGGACATGACAACCAGGAAAACAAAGGGACTTCCTCAATAGGATAAATAACAGGAAAACTAACAAAGAATCCAGGAAAAAGGAGGGGAAGAAAAAGATAGAAAGAATTATTACTGGAGTGTGGCAAGCTCATGATTGATTCAGGAAGGATGAAAGACCTTTCTAGTTACTCCTTTATAACCCCACCTCAATGAAAATCAAAACCTGGAACATTAAAGGACTAGGGAGTAGAAGAAAACAGAGGAATCTCTGTAAAAGGATTAGAGAGGAAAAACCTGACATAGCATTCATACAGGAAAAAAAATGCTCAGTGGAGAGAATCCGTGAAAAACATAAAAAATGGGTAAATAGATATGAATACCTTAAATTTAAGGAAAATAAATCTGCTGGTGGTATTCTCACTCTCTGGGATCCACATAAATTTGGTGTGATTGATGTGGAGGCATCCAGACATCACCTTTCTCTGATTTTCCAACCATGGGTGACAGGCAATGTTACATGATCACCAATTTATATGGTCCAAAACCAATGGAGGACAAACTGCGACTCCTCACATTACTGGAGGATATGAAAAAGAGATACCCAGCTCTACCATGGATTCTTGGAGGAGATTTTAACATAACAAAATCACTCATGGAGAAGAAAGGAGGAACTAGAATACTTGGGAGAGACTCAATTGTCTTCCAAAACTTCATCACCAATATGAAATTGGTTGATATGGAAACAAGCAATGGAATCTTCACTTGGAATAACAAAAGAGGAGGTCCTGCCCAAGTGACCTCAAAATTGGACATATTTATGGTTTCAGAGGAACTTCTTCTCAGGGGAAGTAGCATTACAGCACTCATACTACCTTTTGGGGGTTCAAATCACTGACCTATCCAATTGGAAGCTTCCTTTTTTGGCAAACCAAGGAACACCCCCTTCAGGTTTGAGAATGCTTAGCTCACACATTCAGATTTCCTCACAAATATTGAACAATGGTGGAAGGAAGATCTTCACCTCCAAGGTACAAAGATGTTCCTACTTCACTGCAGGCTCAAACACATTAAAGGTAGACTCAAAGAGTGGAACAAAAAGGAATTTGGTAACATCTTCAAAGCTAAAGGAGAGGTGGAAAAGAAACTTAAGGAAATAAACTAGATTCTTATCACAGAAGGCTACACAAATGAAAGGAAAGAGATGGTAGAGTCACTCCAGCAAGAGTGGGACAACAGATGTCTTCAAGAGGAAATACTCTGGATACAAAAATCCAGAGTACAATGGATTAAAGAAGGGAATAGAAACACCAAATTCTTTCACAGGTCCACCATAGCTCACCGAAACAATAATAGAATTGTGAAACTTACAGATCAGCATGGTATAGAAAGAAACACCCATGAAGAGATGGAGAAGGTTCTACTCCAACATTTTTAGAAAATTGCTAAGTAAACCTTAGAAGATAGATACCATTTTACAAAAAAATTCACTCAGTACATCCCTAAATTGGTCATCAGAGAAGATAATTTCAACTTCAATAGACCGATAACACAGGAAGAAATTGAGGAAGCCATGAAAGAGATGCAAAATGGGAAAGAACCAGGCCCGGATGGCTTTAATGTGTAATTTTTCAAAGCTTGTTAGAGGATAGTGAAACAGGACATCCTAGAGGTAGTGGAAGACTCTCGAAGATTTAAGAAAGTCTTAAAGGCACTCAATGAATCTTTCATAGGCTTAATCCCGAAATGGGAGAAGGCCACCTCTCCAAACAGATTTAGACCTATAGCATTATGCAATGTGACCTAAAAAATTATATCCAAAGTCATTGCCAACCGTCTCAAACCTCTCCTCCCAACCCTAGTGTTAGAGGAACAAACAAGCTATGTGGAAGGGAGACAAATTCTAGATAATGTAATTCAAGCACATGAAACGGTTCATTCACTCATTACCAACAAACAGGTAGGAATGATAATGCAGCTGGACATAGAAAAGGCCTATGACAAACTTAGCTGGTCGTACATAAGAGAAACTTTAAAAGCCTATGCCTTTGATCACAATTGGATTAAATGGGTTATGGTGCTAGTTACCATAGCCAGTTGTTCAATTCTTCTCAATGGTGCTCCTTCCAAAACCTTCAAGCAAGGAGATCCTATTTCTCCTTTTCTCTTCATTCTAATGATGGAAGGGTTAGGAAGAGCTATCATAGCTACTAAGGAGGAAGGGAGAATTTAGGGTCTAAGACCCACTCATGGTGGGGACATGGTGATACATCATCAATTTGTGGATGACACTATGCTTCAAGACACACCCACTTTTAAGGAAGCCAAAGCATTCACACAGATTCTGAGTGAGTTTTCTAGGGAAGCAGGCACTGAGGTAAGTCTCACTAAATCAAAGATCTTCTTTTTCAATATAGATATTTCAATTCAAAGAAATCTTTCCGGAATTTTGGGCTTTCAAAGGGATAGACTACCTGTGAAGTACCTGGGAGTTCCTCTCACTAACAAACCACTTCATAAGGATATCTGGGAGCCTGTTCTTAATAAGCTAAAAGATAAGATTAGAAAATGGACAAACAGAGCACTAAATCTATCAGGGAGGCTAGTTCTCACTAAGGATGTCCTACAAAGTATCCTTATCTATATTTTATTTGTCGTTCCAGCACCAGCCGGTGTAATGACCAATATAAGAAACATTCAGAGAGACTTTCTTTGGGGGAAAGGTGAAGAAAAGAAGAAATGGGCCCTTGTAGCATGGGATAGAGTATGCAAACCTAAGTCCCATGGAGGCTTGGGTCTTCATGACCCAGGAATTCTAAATAGAGTTCTTGGTGCCAAAATCTGGTGGAGATGGCTAAAAGAAATTCAGGCCCCTTGGGCAAAACTCTAGAAGCACAAATATGCTAGCGAATGGTAGGAGGAAAATATAATCAAAATGACAAGACAATTAAAAGGTTCTGTTATTTGGAATAGGGCATGGGAGAATAGGGCCTTAGTCTAAAACCATAGTTTCTGGGAGATTAGAAATGGGAACCTGGCTTAGTTCTGGGAGGACAATTGACAACAGGAGGACAATCTCTGTAGTGAAGAATTAACAAACATTCACAATGATACCATCAAGAAAGGACTAAGGTGGGTAAGTGACTACTGGGACCAAGCAAGGAATGATAAGAAATGGAGAACTTGGAAACTTCCATATTATAGTGGAATGGGCATGTTGCACACTCAAGCTACAGCCCTTCAAGGTATTTTAGACAAGAGACAAATATTGCACTCAAACTTGAACGATCAACTAAGATGGGGAAAGAAAAATACAGGTCTCTTCAACCTTAAGTAAGCCAAAAGAATAGATATAGGGCTAAACCTTCTAAACACTGATAAGACATGGAAAGAAATCTGGGAAAATCCTCATTGGATGAAAGTAAAACTGTTCAAGTGGCTAGTTCAACAGGGAAAGATTCTGACATGGGATAACCTAAGAAAAAGAGGCTTTGTTGGCCCCTCAAGATGTCATTTATGCAGACAACAAGAAGAAACTACAATTCATCTTCAGAATAGATGCACTTTCACCACAATACTTTGGAATTGGATTGGAGAAGTCTTTGTGCAGACAGACAGAGATGTTAATGGTATCACTACTACATTAAAGAATTGGCGGCAAAAATAATAATAATAATAATAATAATAATAATTCAGACAATGAGATCATTAACTCAGCCTAGATGCTGAGCCCAGGATTCATAATCTGGAATGTCTGGAAGGAGCACAACAACAAGATTTTCAAGGAGAAAACAAGTCCTGTGAGCAGCATCCTAAAGCTAATCCTTAAAGAACTTAAAGATATTGTTCATATCATGGGAGGTGCAGCTACTGGCAAACCCATCGGTCAAAGAGAGTCCTGAATTTTGGAGAAGTTAGAGCTCAAGGTTCATCCCCCTAATGGTTCTATGCAGATTAACAAGAAGACCTCAACAGACAAGTATTTTTGGCAACCCCCTTCTCATGGCTTTTTAAAAATCAACATAAACAGGGCTTCAAAAGGGAATCCGGGAGAAGCTGGTTATGGAGGGGTCTTGAGAGATGAAGAAGGAAACATACAAATCATCTTCCACAGTTATCTAGGAGAAGCAACCAACAATATGGCTGAGCTCATGGCGATGGAATCATGCCTGGAAATACTGCTCAAGCACAACATTCACAATGTCATCATTGAAGCTGACTCGGAATTAGTCATCAACTCAGTGAAAAGGATAAATGTTGGTGCTACTCCTGAGAAAATCTTAGAACACTGGCAACTTCTGCAAGTCTACCAAAGAATCCAAGTGCACCTACGAAGGTTGAGAACTCTTAGGTTGGTGCATGTTCGCAGGGAAGCCAACAAAGTTACGGACTGGCTTGCAAATGAGGGAATACAAAACAAGCATACTGAATTGTTTTGCTAGTGGGTAGAGATTATGGATGACAGGTTGAAGGAGAGATGCTCATCAAGGGCCATCAGCGACCGACAGCAGCATCAGGAAAAATCAAAAGACAGAATTTCCGAAGCAGAGCCACACGGAAGGGGTCTTGTCAATCTGGATTCATTGTGAAATGTTATGACATATGTGAGGTCCTTTTTAGAATGCATGTCTATGTTGATCTCCTTAACCCAGGTAACAGAAAACCAGCAGTCTCAGACGGATGGCCGAAAGGAGGGATCTTCATCTTCCTTTGGCCCCTGCACAGGAATCTAGACTTTCTCAGCAGGCGCAAAACCCCTATTTGTTTTTTGGTGATCGCTTTACTACCCTCTAGGAGGTTTTCGATTTATCACAAGCTCTTTAGGCCGGAAGCGGTTTTTCACAATTGGGAGCAATTCCACTCACCATGTGACACATGGCTTTGGGTGGGGAGGAAATACCACCCCCATTGCATGCTAATTATCAAAGCTTTTAGTCTGCATGATATGATCCCAAACCGTTAGATCAAGTGAGGGCATTCAATGGCCGGGATTGAACATGCATGTTGATGGGACCGATAAAATGGTTATGTTTCGAGCTGTTTGCATGACCTCATGAGAATCGCATGCAAATGGTGGATTTCAGGTGGTAAAAGTGATCACTGGTTATGCCAAAAATGGACCCGATAGGATTATAAATTATGGTTTATAGGATGTGTCGGGTCCGATGTGTTGGTTAAAAGGTGAACATGTTAGCCACCTGACATGTTTTTCATCCACTAGATCTTTAGCTTAAGATCCAATGGTCATTTTTGGACTACTAGTTTTTTTTATCATGTCTCTGGGTTCATTTTGTTGTCTAGCGACCGGAGATTGGGGTGGGCCTGTCCTTTTGGTGTGCACCACCACCAAGGTTGCTGATTGTACACTATTTCTCTTTTTAATTGAATAAGAAGGATCCGCTCTTTTCTTAGCAAAAAAAAGATTCACCATAAGGTCTTTGTTACATTCTTCCTGATGTGCATTGTATCAAACAAATAAACAAATGTAGGTGCTCATGGTAGGGGAGTCTATTTAATTTCTTGGGATAACTCTTCACGCCTCATGGAAGCGACCTATTATTACTACCTTGATGAACTTCAACATGAATCATAGTCAAACATATTATAACAACAATATAACCTGTCAATTAATACAATGAAGAAAATTCCCTAAAAATATAAAATAATCCAAACATATCATGTATATTGATACATAGGCAATTAGATCCATACCTCAAGATACTCTACCATATTGCAACTTTCATGCACGAGGTGTCATTCTCCGTGGTCTTAATCCAAACTCATCTTTTCCATTGAAAAGAAGTTTTCCAGTACTTTGGTACCTGTGGTTCTTAGAAAGGAAGTGCTTACACTCATCAAACACCTCCTTTCCTAAGCTTCTTGAACGATGAGATTTCATCTTAATGCCACGAACTAGACAAAATTTTGTTTGAAGACCTAAAGAGATGGAATATTTTTTATATAAATTACTTTAAGTATGTATAATGAAGGTCGAACTATTTAAAAAACATACATCAAATGAACTTCTTAAAATTAAACATTATTGAAGTGTAAGGTAATATTATAACATACCAAAAAAATGTGTTAGTGTTGGGGCATCGTGAATTATCCATGCAAGCATCGCATGGAATTCAAATTCCCTTTGTGCATCTATTGGTCTACAGATATCATACATATTAACATTGTTCCATAACTCCACAAACTCATCGATAAGAGGCTTGATATATACATTCATATCTTTGACCTAGTACTTACCTAATTGATTGAACATACAATACATAATTACTACATATATGAGTAAATAAAAAAATTATAAGGCATAACTGAACATATATGAGTACACAAAAAAAATATAAGACATAATTATGAAACAAACAATACAAATAAGATGTTATTGTGTTTAAAACAATTATTTTAAACAAATTAATACATGTCACAATCATTGTCAATATTATGTGCTCCCTCTTTATTAACTTCCATGAAGCAATGTTATTGTTGATTAAAAATTGGGCCACAGCGAGTAAGTATATATGGGCTCTCCAAATGGATTGACACTGTCAGCTGCTAATGAAATCTTGAGATTACGAGGTTCTCTTTTAAACTTTGGCCCCTTTTCCTCTATATTCCTAAATGTAGATCCATCTGCAAGCATTCAAATAACACCATATTCACCTCTATTTGTGGCATGGTAATCCATAAGTTCTATTATGCTTTTTCACTAAAACAATTGTCACAAACGTGGAATTATGAGAATATGACGAAGAAACTTTCAAGGCACATTTTCTGTTACTTTATCGGTTTGATATCTACTCTCCTCACATTCTGGGCATTTGTTTTTCGATGCATGTTCTTTATAATAGAGAATGTCATCATTAGGGCATGCATGAATAGCTTGATACTCCATTTTAGTATCTTTCATAATGGCGTGTAAATATTGGTATGTACGAGGTAAAAAATTTGACCGTGGTAATAGAATATACCTAATAATCTACAACATAAAAAATAGAAATAAAAAATTAGTATTGTTTAATGTACTAAACAATATTAATTGTAAATATTGAATCCAAATGTTACAAATTAATTATATGATGATCAACATACTAACATTAAAAACAAAAGAAAAGAAAAAATGCTTTATCATGTATATAGTACAAAATTTCACAAAATATATTACATGCCTTAGGAGTCGTCTCACGCATGTGTTTAACAAACCATTCACCACATTTAAGTTGACTAACAAAAAAAGAACAGATAAAATATATGCTTATGAGCCTTCATAAAGAGTTTTAATTGCCCTCTCAAGTATAGGTATATCACAAGCACAGTCATCATAGTGGTTGTCATCATCATTCATTCCAACATTATTAAATGTCTCCTAGATCAATTTATTTTTCCCATCTTCTTCAACTATGTTATCAACATCATTATCTTCCTCCATAGGATCATTAGCTTGATCCTCAATATTAGTCACTCCATGTTATTGAGCAGGAACTTGTACTACAAACACCTCTCCCTTATCAACCAATGCCCTAGGAGGTTCATACTACACAATTACAATTAATAAATTAATATTAGTATATATAGAAAATATTTAAACGTCGATACAACAATCGTTTACAAATATAATATATAAGTAAAGAAAGACAACAAAGACAAAGAGAAAGATAACTTAGGAGAGACCAAGAAACAAAGACAACACATCAATGATGATGCTTTCGCAATTTAACAAGATATTTAAGAATATGTTGAAAAATCTAAGAAAGTGTTTCTTTCTTGACATGTAAGAAAGTGAGACACTTTCTGAGATATGTAGTCACAACCATAAATAAATATATATATATATATATATATAGATCTTATTTTTACATTCATATTTATAATGTTGTATTATTTCTTAATTTCACTTAGATACCAAAAGTTTTAATAGGATGGGTGAGAAACCATGAGCTTGGGTGAGAGCAAGAAGCAAATACAACAAATCAATGCAATCATGAAGCTTGTGCAACTTAGCAATATGTTTAAGATTATGTTGAATTTTTTTTTGAACAATCAACATGTGTGAGCTATAGGAATGTGTTTGGCACATATTCTAATGATATGTAAGAGCTTTTAATGCAAAGAAGTGCACCAAAACTAACTTTAGTGATGTGCAAAGGTGTGACACATATAGGGGTGAACACACTTAAAAGTGACACTTGAGATTATAAGAATACATGAAAATGACACTTGTGCATGCGAACGACCTTGAAAGTGAAACATGTCAGAGTGAAGATAACATGAAAACACCACTTATTAAAGTGAAAGTGAGCCAAAAAAACAACTGAAAATGTGAAAGCGACACTTGTGAAAGTGAATTAAAGTGTGCAAAAGACGACGGTTGAGAAAACTCACCAAAATAGAAGTACAAACACAACCAAAGTCAGGGAGGTTGTCAACAAAAGTGTGCATTGACTATTGACATGAGTTGAACTTCACACGGGCACTGTCTTGATGGACGGTGTTATGCTTGTTTAAGCTTGCATAAAGGAAGTGTGTTTTTTTCTTTAGGAAAGTTGTAGGGAACCCACTAAAGGCATTTTTTTATAGGAAACCCTTTTTTACTAAGGCACGACATCAAATATCTCTCCTTCTACACAAAATGGGGTATTCTTTCATTTTGACTAGTTATTGGATTTGACCAAAATGTCAAAAACTCACTCTTTTGTACTTATTAGTAAGTGAATGTTATAGAATAAAAACATTGTGCCTACTTAAAAGGACATTCAAAATGGAATGTTATACCTTGCATGAGTGATAATAATTAATATAATTTTGGAAAAAATAATCATTGATGATTTATCAAAAATTTCATTAATCTACCCTTTTGTTAGAACTATTATAGCTATGATATTACTTCCATTAGTTTTCTCAAATTTTACAACAAATGAGACCCTTTACTTATCAAAAAAAGAGACTTTATATAAATAATTCTTCACTATATATCACTTGAGCTTAAAATGTTCATTGTCACCTAAAACATTTTGAAACACCAAGGAAAAGGCTTGTATCCCATATTTTTTCCTTAAAAAATGAGAGAGTCTCTTTTATGAGCGAAATAGATTGTGGTTAGGAACATAACATTTTAATAAATTGTGGTTTATAAATTTAAACATTTTCTTTTTTATATAATATTTCTCATAGAAAAATGATTTTTTATTAATTACCATCTTACCTAAGTTAATAAAATGACTCCTTTTATCTTTATTCAATCGCCTATCTCTATAATAATTTATTTCTAATCAAAATTTTATTTAATTAATGTTTTAATGATATTTATATTTTATTATTTTGTCTTAATAAAATTTCATTACAATATATTATATAATTATTTTTTATTTCCTATAAAAATGTATTCACTAAGTCCATCTTTTAAAAATTCTCCACCAAAACCCATGATTAACCTCTAAATTATCTAGGTACTAATTAACACCCTAAACATACATTAAACCCCTAACACCTTAACCCCATTCCCCTAAGCCCTTAAACCCCTAACCTTTAAGCCCTTAACGACTAACCCATAATCCCTTAAACAATAACCCCTTATCCCTAAGCCCATAAATTAATTAACCCCTAACTCGACCTAACCCCATAATCAACCCTAACGAAAATAATCGAATAATATTTCTAGTCCACATCAACATGACAACATAGGTCAAACACCTCCCAAAAGAATATTCTAAAATACATTTACAATAGAAAGACAATATAATTTACAATACAAAGATATCTAATATAAAATAGAATATACATATAAACATTTACAAAAACAATCTACTATACAAAGACATATAGAATAACTTACTAATGGGTGATATTCATGTCTGCCTTCAGCGTGTCCATAGTATCTACAATGTTTTTTAGCTTATTTTATTAGAATTCTCCTTGGCCTCAAGCCCTTGTAATTTCTACAAGGGAAATAACATCTTATATCCTCAAAAGCCCCTGATGTCGATCCCATGTATCCTTGGTCTCCTTGAGGAATGTTATGTGACATTTTTGTCACCAAACTTTCACTGATGATTTTGTTTAAAAATTAATCTCAAAATAAGCCTACAACCTTTCAAGACAATCACAACTAATATATATAACAACTATGTGAAAGTTATATGAAGTTCGGGCCCATATATATATATATATATATCTTGATTATTAATATTAATTATATTTTAAATAGCTATTATATATAAATATAATATTAATGTTATATTTATTATAATTAGTTAAACTCAACATAAAGTAGTCACATATTAGACATTGTCAATAGAAAAATGCATTAATGGTGGAATTGGACGTTATACAATGGTTAATTTCCATTTGTCGGATATTGGACAACACATTTTTAAATTGGATAAAATGTTGGATATTAAAAGGTAAAGGAACTCTCGTCAAATACTCGCCGACATTAGGGATTATAGAAAAAAAATAAACAAAACAAAATGTCAGATAATCTACGAGAAAATATCTTTTGTTAGATATTCAACGATTAAAGAACTCATGCCAAATATTTGATGACTGTTGGGATTTAAAAACAAAAAATGCATTTAACTTTCGACACTTTTTCCGATTTTATTTGTTTCGTTGAATCCTGCCATCGAAATTTTTGCCCAAATGTAGTAATGCTCGTTCATCATGGTTATGGGTCAACCACATGTTAGGCGCTCAAAGATCCCCCATCCTTCCGAATTTTATCACATATATATATGTATATATATGTATATAATTATACGTATATATATGTACTGTATTATATATATATATATATAATATATGTATATAATATGTATATATATGTATAATATATGTATATATGTATAGTATACTATATATATGTTAATATATATATATAATATATATATATATATATAATATATATATATATATTATATATATATACTATATATATATAATATATATATATATATATTATATGATATATACTATACTTATATATATATTATAATGAATTCGGGGAAGCATTATTGAACATATGAAAACAAACAGAAGATCTCCCCCAGGCGAAAGATCGACAGTTCTGACAGGCCTATAAAAAATAAAAATAAAAAGAAACAAAACAAAACCTCATATAATCTATGGGAAAATACCTTCCATTAGATATTCAACGATTAAAGAACTCATGTCGAATATTTGATGACCGTTGGGATTTAAAAACAAAAAATACATTTAACTTCCAACACTTTTTCCGATTTTATTTGTTCCATCGAATCCTGCCATTGAAATTTCCACGCAAATGTATTAGTGTTCGTTCATCATGGTTATGGGTCAACCACATATTAGGCGCTCAAAAATCCCCCATCCTTCGAATTTTATCACATAGCTAAACTTGATTCGGTTATATATATATATATATATACTATATATATATATATCAACAGTTTTGACAGGCCTATTGCATTCGAAAATGGCATGCTTTTAATGTATTACCAAAGTTCCGATGAGTTTAAACATAGTTCAAGTTGCATAGAATTAGTCGTTCAATTTGAGATCTCATAGCTGAGCCATTAGCATCACACTTAAACCATCACGGGAGTTAACTACAATCTTCCCGCCCAATGGATCTCCACCCTCCGCTTCAAGTCGATAAGATGGTCACTAGGTCTCATCACATGAGAACTTGCACAACCATTATAGCCCTTCTTCCTGGCCGAAGTAATTCTGGTCATTGATCCATCATATATCTATGACGCTTGCATCATAAGTTGCACAAGATATAACCATTCACCATCATGCGATGAGTGGGCCCCTCTCTTCTTGGTTGGTGATTTATTCAATGGTCGAATGAAATTTGTCTATGACATTTAATTATCCTCGTAATTCCCATTTAATCTTAATTTCTGCCAACCTTTTCACCATTTCGTTTGTTCAGCTTCATTCTTGTATGTTCCCTAGAGAAGTCAGCCCATGGTTGAGAGCAGACACGAAGCAGGTCTTATCCTAGAAGCTACATTCTTCTATATTGTAAGTCACCCTAACTCATTCCTTCTCGTTAATTAGCGATTTAATTACAGAGTTATACCATGTATGAGTCATCTGGGTAGGAGGCCCTAGTTAATGAGGAGTCTGGGGTTCAGGACACGAGAGTAGGTGATGCAGGAGCATTCAGGCCTAGTCAGCAATGTGATGGCATGATCACATGTTGTGACTAAAAAAGGGTTGGAAGACAATAGTTTAGTTAATTTTATTTATTTATTTAAATATATGAGAGTGTTTATTTGTTGTAAAATATGAGAAAAAGGGTATAATGGATGATTGATCCACCCTGTGTGGATATCAAGCCAAATAGTTAGATTTATTTGGTTTGAATAGGATATGAGGGATTTGAAAGCTTGATTTAGCATTTGTTTAGAAAAGAGTGGAGTTGAAGAGATTCGTTAGGAGAGAGTGAGAGATTTATGGATCTGAACTAGAATTGGTTCATGAATCCACTTTTGTATAAATTGTGATCCTTCTGTATAATTCAAAAGTTGGATAGGTTAGCTAGAGGTAGATAGGTGGAGTCGAGTAAGAGAGAGCGAGGATTCCAAGATAGAAATAGGGTCTTTTATTGTTGTACTCGAGCCAAAGGGTCGAGACTCTGTAACTCATTGTATTGAATAAATATCAATGTGTGTGAATGTGTTGTTTCTATTAAAAAATCCCCCACTTTCTCTGCATATTTTCTTGCGGAACAAATTAGGCATTTCTTCTCTATTTTTATGCCTTTAGTATAAATCGCAACATTCAAAGCCTTATTACAGTCCATAGTGTAAATAATAATATTTGAGCTGCTTTAAAACCCAATCGTTGATCCAAGATATCATGGATTGCTAGATATGGAGTTGTAGTTGTGAAAACAGAGTAAACAGAGGAACCATTGAAGAAACAACGGAAAAACCTAAAGTAAAGAGGTGGACGAAAGGATAAAGAGAAGGCACGGTGGCCATTGGATTTATAATATCAATGGACCAGATCTAATCAGGGAAGCAGAGCCACTTTATCGCATCGGCGAATTTCATATGTATGCGACAGAGTTTATGCTTTAAGTCTATGTGATGAGCGATCGTGATATATCGCATCAACGGAATTCTTTGTGGATGGACCGGGCCCCAACCCTTTGCCAACGCCGATTGGGATAATGCAATGAAGCGCGAACTATTGGATCATATAGTTGATCAACAGCGGAGAACTAATCGCTAATCGCATATCGGGTAAGTCAAGTGACAGTGGGAAAAGGAATGCCAATAGCGATGGCCGATTACATATGCCAATAGTGATGGAGCTCCAATCGGAGGTCAAAGATCGAAGGAGTAGCGCTGCGAAAATGGGTTTGAAATACACAGACTCAATAAAGTTATAGTTGCGGGTTTATAATATCTGAGGTCTAGCCTTCAGCTTCTGGTCAGATTCTCATGTGTTCAGTGCATTTCCGTCTATTATGACAACATAGTTGTTTTGGGATATTAAAGGGAATAAGGTATATGAAGCAGTGAACCCGATGATATTTATAGATGCGGGTGTATGTATTTTGAATTCTGGCTTATGCTTTTAGATGCAAGTTTCCCGTGTAATCTTTAAATATGTGTGGGTAGGGATTTTAATGCAAATGCACACATAAATGCTTCCGATATTGATTGTGGGTCATAACCATAAGTCTAGACCTGATAGGGTTTTGTATATGGATGGATTTATTTTGTGATCGGGTTTTCCTGCATCATTTTTTGGTACCAGAGCTAAATCAACGCTTTGTAAGGATTGGTTTGGAAATTGAATTGTAATCTCAGCATATGTATAATTTGCACTGAAGTGAATTTTATACATATGGGGATCAAACTACAAAGTAAACTGAGATCAAAATGGAGAAACAGTGAATTTTCTGATGGAGGTCTGGTAAGAATGTTTATTTTGATGATTTTGTAGAGATTTGTTTTGAATAACTGAGGAACAAAAAGGAATTGAAATTTCAAAGGAGAAGTTGTTTTCCTTTCAAGAAAATGAAAATTCCATGTAAGTTGATTGAATGATTGGTTTGATTAAAAGGAAAATTGAAATAGAAGGTTTGGAATTTAAAGCTAAATAGGAGAGTGGTTTGTTATGGCACTAAAGTCATTTAAATGATTTGAAGAATTTTGTGAAAATTGAGAATTATTGAGGATTGCTTAAATAATTTTTGAAGACAATGATATCGATAGATAAAGGAATAGTTAGACTGAAGGTTGGATTCAATGGATCTGAAAAGAGAGTCATTACAAGGCATGAATTTTGGAATTTATAGAATCAATACAAGATTTTCTTACAAATAGGTTATCAGAAGAAATTGATAGTGTATGCCATGAATTGGTAAAATAATTGAAATTCAGATCTGATCTTAATTTATTTTGAAAGCTAAAGAGTCCATTATGAAAAGTAAAATGGGAAATAGTTGTTGACTATATGGAGTCTTTTGAATGGAAAGTCTAAATTAAATAGTGAACAGATGAATCTTTTAGCAAAGATTTAACTGATGGAATGGGAATTAGTTTTAAGACATCTATGAAGGAAATATTGCAAGTTTGAAAGGTACTTTGATGTATCTTGAGATAAGATTGTGCAGGTCAGTGGAAGCAATGGAATTTTTGAAAGATAGAATGAATTGTACCAACATCATAGTATATGAGTTATGTTAAAGAAGAAAGAGAAAGAAGAACTCTCAGATGAGTAAAGGTGACAGTACCTGACAGTAAATGAAATTATTGAATGAAAGAAGGAAGTGAGCAATTAAAGACGCAGAACCTAGAGAAAGGAGTGTACAAGAGGAGATGAGAACAACTTCCAACTTTGGTTGGTGGAAGTTGTTGAGGCAGCTCCATAATTGCGATTGTGGATAGGAGATAACAATTCCAGTAAGAGGATCATTGGGTAGAATTGTTAGTCAGTGAAAGGTTTGAGGAAAGAGCCAATAGATGCCAAAAGGCTAAACTCATGAAATTTTAGTGAGGCATGAAGGAGACTTGTTACAGGTGAAATGAAAAAGGCTAGTTGCAACTCACTAGTGAACAAGGAAAGTTTACCAAAGGAAGAAATGGAACTAACTATTGATAGTCATGACAGGGGTACAAAGGAAAGTTAGAAGCAGAGGAAAAAGAGTGCTGAAGTAGTTGGACTCAATGGAATGAGTAAAGAAGAAAGGAACATAGAGTTGGTTGAGATGAAGATATAACTCAGTCGTTTGAAGAAGCTAGTATTGAAAGGATTTAGAGAAAAGTGGAAATAGGGATTTTATGTGGGAAAAAGAGTTAAATGGCATGTCAGAGAATTGTTTGTTGAGAAATTAATATGCTGAACAGTTGAGAATGGAGTAGAATACATCTGTGAACCAAAGAAAGGATCTCTCCTTGGGGAAGGAGACAATAATGAAGAACTGATTTATGCAGATCAGAATGAGAGAAATGTGTTGGTGAAAGAAGAAAAGGCAAGACAAACACAAAAGGAGATGCATAAATACTTTCAAGACTTCAATTGGTGGAATAAATTAAAAGGTATGGTTGAATGGTTGTGTTTTCTCTTATTAAAATCATATTGGATCATGTTTGAAGGAATTTTAGCATGGATATAAGACCAAGGGGAAATGGAAAAGGAAAAGGAAACAAATGCATTGCAGATTTGTGAAATGAAGAGAAAGAACGCTGACACAGAGAACTTAGTTGAAGAAGTTAAGTCAAGAAAATCTTTGAAAGATCAAATACTTATCATAGAAGAGGAGGAGGCATTGTTGTCTTATTTGGATAAACTAAGTGTTGGATGAAGTTGTGTAGAAAAGAAAGGTATTCTACAAACTTATGATGAAGTTGCCAAGCATAGTCAAGAAGTTGCAGTCCCAGAAGTTTTCTTTGATGAGGAAGAAGTCAGAGATGTTGAGGAAGAATTTCTTAATAACGTAGTGAACTATTAGAATAATTCAGAGAAGCATGAGGAGCTTATCACTGAGACTTCAAATGAAGATCTTTGAATTTTTGAAACTGACATGTTGTGTATGTTTTTAGGTTTGACAGGTGATGAATAGCAATTGGACAATGTGCTTATGCATGTTGATGAAGAAGTGAGATTACTGGAAGAGATGGTTGAAACATAAAGATATTTTGAGCATGTATTTAATAATTTTGAGAATGATGGTATTGACAGGGAAATTGTCATGATTAAAGAAGTTGAAGATAAGAAGATGAAAATTTGTGATGATAACCAGAATGAAATATCTTCAGTAGAGAATCAAAATGAAAATATTATAGAAATTGTGAAAGAATATATGATGATGTTGATAGATGCATAAGTTCAAGAATTCTGTGATTTTAAGGTGGATTACTTTTATGAATCTGTAAACCATGAAGAATCTCTAGAAAGCCATAATTTTGTTTCTGTTGTAGGAGAAGATGAAAAAACATCATTTTTTTGCAATGGTATAAGTATAGAAGATGAAAGGATACTTCACAATCATATACTCCAAGAAATCCTAGCTATTGAATTGTTGAATGACAGTGTTGTGTTAGAACAAGGAACATTGTAGAGTGCAAAGAAAAGTATGGAAATGAAAATTGATGATAATTTCATAACTTATGCAGAAGGACAGTGTAAAGATTTGATGGAAGAATTACCTATGGAAAGTGAAAACCATATATATTTTGAATCTGACAATTGTGATGGAAATTTTGTTTTATACAGGAAGGATGAGTCATATGAAAATAACATGCTTATTGAATATGAAGAAATCCATATTTTGTTGGAAAATATATTAGATGAACCTGATAACATAGAGGAAAGGATTATCTTTAATGATAATAGAAGGGAAGTTGTAGAGTACAAGCAACAGTTTGTAAATGACAGAGGTGAAGAAGATTTGCATAGAAATTTTATAATTTATATGGTAAAGGAGAATTTACAGCATGCAGATGTCAATGGAGTTCAGTTAAGAATGAATGGTAAGGAGGAAATTGAGAAATTGTGGAAGATGAAGTCAATGAAGAAGAGGGATAGCAAGAAAGAGAAATTAACAAAAGGAATTTGTATCAGAAAGGGAAGAGGATAGTAGAAAGATAAGATTTGGAAATCTGGAGGAACAGAAGTGACAGTGGCAGAAGAATTGAACCAATAGCATGATGAAAGTGATGACCAATTACAAAGTAATGTTTGGGATACTGGATGATCAGCAGAAGAAACACATGACTAGGAGGTCATGAAAACTTTCAACATTGGGAGTCTAATGTAGGAGCATTCAGGCCTATTCTGTAGTGTGATGGCATGATCACATGTTGTGACTAACAAAGTTTGTGAACACAATAGTTTAGTTAATTTTATTTATTTATTTAAATGTATGAGAGTGTTTATTTATTGTAAAATATGATAAAAAGGGTATAGTGGTTGATTGATCCTCCCTGTGTGGAGATCAGGCCAAATAGTTAGATTTATTTGGTTTGAATAGGACATGAGGGATTTGAAAGCTTGATTTAGCATTTGTTTAGAAAATAGTGGAGTTGAAGAGATTCTTTAGGACATAGTGAGATATTTCTGGATCTGAACCAGAATTGTTTCATGAATCCACTTTTGTATAAATTGTGATATTTTTGTATAATTCAGAGGTTGGATAGGTTAGCTAGAGGTTAGATAGGTGGATTTGAATAAGAGAGAGCGAGGATTCAAGATGGAAACAAGGCATTTTATTGTTGTACTCAAGCCAGAGGGCCGAGAATCTATAACTCATTGTATTGAATAAAATATCAGTGTGTGTGAATGTGTTGTTTCTATTAAAAAATCCCCCGCTTTCTCTGCATATTTGCTTGCAGAAAAAATTAGGCATTTCTTTACTGTTTTCATGTCTTTAGTATAAATTGCAGCATTCAAAGCCTTATTACAGTCCATAGTGTAAATAACAGTGTTTGAGCCGCTTTAAAACCCAGTTTTCGATCCAAGATATCATGGATTGCTAGATATGGAGTTGTAGTTGTGAAAACAGAGTAAACAGAGGAACCATTGAAGAAACAACGGAAAAAAATAAAGTAAAGAGGTGAACAAAAGGATAAAGAGAAGGCACAGTGGCCTTTAGATCTGTAAGATCAATGGACCAGATCTAATCGGGGAAGCAAAGCCACTTTATCGCATCGGCGAAGTTCATATGTATGTGGCAGACTTTATGTTTTAAGTCTATGAGATTAGACATCACGATATATCACATCGGCAGAAGTCTTTGTGGATGGATCGGGCCCCAACCCTTTGCCAACGCTGATTGGGATAATGCAATGAAGCCCAGACCATTGGATCATATAGTTGATCAACGGCGGAGAACTATTCGTTGTTCGTATATCAAGTAAGTCAAGTGACAGGGGGAAAAGGAATGTCGATAGTGATTTGTGATAACGATGGCCGATTGCATATGCCGATAGCGATGGAGCTCCAATCAGAGGTTGGAGATCAGAGGAGTAGCGCTACAGAAATGGGTTTGAAATACACAGACCTGATAAATTTATAGTTGTGGGTTTATAATATCTGAGATCTGACCTTAAGCTTCCAATCAGATTTCTCATGTGTTCAGTACGTTTTTGTATATTGCGACAACATATTTGTTCCGGGATTTTAAAGGGAACAAGGTATATGAAGCAGGGGGGCCGATGAGATTTATAGATGTGGGTGTGTGTATTTTGAATTCGAGCTTATGCTTTCGGATGCAGGTTTCCTGTGTAATCTTTAAAGATGTGTGGGCAGGGATTTTAATGTAAATGCACACATAAACGCTTCCGGTATTGAGTGTGGGCCATAACCATAAGTCTAGACTAGATAGGGTTTTGTATATGGAGGGATTTACTTTGTGAGCGGGTTGTCTTGCATCAGTAGGTCTCACAAACATACTTACCCTCAAATTAACCCTCACCCTCTCCTCTGTCGAGTCTAGCAATGATTGAGTTTACTGAAGTATGGAGTTTTGCATGCTACTCTTCCTCCAGTTCACTTCGACCCCAATTCAATTAGGTTGTTAGCTAAGTAGTATGACCACGACCACTAGGCATTTTTTTGTAAGTCCAACCATAAGAATTTCCTAAAGCTAAACGAGGAAATAGTTGCAAATATGCTAGGGATTCCTACCCAAGGAATTGATATAACTGATAAGGGGCTGGATTGTGAGTTCACTACTTAGGAAGAGGGTGACAAGCTCAAATTCTTCACAACCTTATTCGAAAAACAAGCCCCCGAATTGAAGTTACTCTTTCCTATATCGACGCAATACCTGAAGCCTTTCTATGAGACTCTAACCTCTCTTTTCTCGGTCATATTTGGTTTGGATGATGATACCAAAATGGATGAGTCAATTTTTTGGCTATACGACTCATTACGCTTCAGCCCTATCTTCAAGCCATAACTTTTCCTAAATACTTGACTCGGGCCCTTACCTTTTATTTACCCACAACTATTCCTTTTAGCTCAAGCCACCATTGTTCATACCTCATGCACCTCATTCTATTTAATCATCCTTCTTATTTTTTATCCTCTGGACTTCTTCTCAGTACTATGAATGTTAACCATGAGGAAAAAGAAGTTTTTTGTTGGCTTAACATAATCTATCCCTAGCGCATTCCCCATGCATATTCACATTAAATTGAATGCTTTTCATACATGTTAAGGGTTAAGTTAAAAGAAGCTGACATAAACAAACTCTCAGAATAACAAATTAAAACCTTGAGATTGACAAAAGAGAAGAGTAGCAGAAGCTGGTTTTTATTTCTTTATTACATTGTCATCTATATGGATTTGATAAGCGGCCCTTTCAGTTTCCTAAGTATTTATCACCATTATTATTTTCTTATGATTTTCTAAGACAAAAAAATTATATTAAATGAATTGCATTTTGTTTCCAAGAAAAAAAGGTCATTGTTTAGTTATCCATATGTTATTTATCCATTAATTTCTAAGAATAAAAATGTAATAGAGGCTTTGGAAAAGGAAACGTTGTCTTTGGGATTTTGGTAGGATGACCTCTCACACTATTATCCTATGGGGATCATTTTAACTCTGAAGAAGCAGGTTGGATAATCAGCCTATGTCCATGAAAAGAGGCCAGAAGTAGAAACCTTGGCCAATATCACAACTTCTGTCAGTGACACTATGCACTCAACAACATCTACAAGAATGACAGAGATCGCTACACAGGTCGGTTCGAGCAATTTGGAAGTCCAGATACTTGGAGAGGATGCAGGCCCTATATTTTTTGTACTTGCTACCCCTTGCATGGAAGAGAAAGTCAGAGGCCTTAATTCTATCCGAGATGTCACAGCAAGTGAGGCCAAGGGTATGTGACGTGGATACTGACGTATTCGAATAGGAAATTGAATAGCTAGACAAATAAATCTGACATACTTTAGTGTAGATCAAAGCCCTTCAATCCATCCTTAAGATCTCTGATCATGACCCTCGCGTCCTGATTTAGGCTTTCGAGAGGAAGGATGTAACAACTCTGGTGAAAAATCCATGTAATAAAAGTAAATAAAGGAAAAATAATAACCACGAATGTTGGGACATTTATTCCAAGCTAAATGTTGGGTAGAATCCTAGTGATGGGGATAATTTATGATTGGTTTTGGCTAATGAAATTGGAAAAGGAAATGGCTAAGGCTTTGGAAAGGAAAAATGGCATTTTTGGCACATTTATTTATGAAAATAATGGAAATTAGGAGAAAAAGGAGGTGAAAGGTCACAAGTTGCATGTGAGGAGAAAAATGAAGGAAAATAATGGAAAATGAAGAAAATAGAGGCCTCATTCATTAAAAGGCTTCTAAGGATCAGTTAGTAACCTTTTGTCAATTTAGTTTTGCAGCTCTCTCATTATTCTCTCTCTCTCTCTCTCATACTCTTTTAGACTTAGAGTTTTATTGGAGCACTTTGGGTGGGTGTCGCATACTTTGGTTTTTGGGTTTTTTGAGACCCCTACACTCATAATTGTTAATTACACCTGTGGATTACACATTTGCAATATGTTTGACGAAATGCCTGTCATGGCTAGTAGGGGTCTAGTCAAGGTCTTGAACAATTAATTGCTTTAGTACTATCATTTCCATGTTATTTTTCTTATTTGAAGGGATGGTTCAATTCTGGGCAGTGAACTCGGCTTTGGGCTTGAAAAAGTGGCTCAAATCTTGGAGTCATTGGCATAGCACTAACAGTTTTGGTGTTTACTCACTGGATGACAAGCCAATGAAAGTGACTTTGGGTTTTTGGTCGCCCTCATACATATAGCATGAGAGCGGCTGAGGCTTAAGTTGTCCACAAATTCAGTGGGACCCCAAGGCAAGTTGTCTAAAGCATTGGATTGGTTCCTAAGGGTCTTGTAGGTGATGATTAATGTTTGTATGGCTTGTTTCTATCAGTTCCACTTCCTTAACGTGACTGATGTGGTCGAATCATATCATAGTGGCCTCTCATTGCATGTTTAACCCAGTTGGTCAGTTGCTTAGGTGGTGTTACAAAGGAAGAGGTTGAAGCTCGCCTACGGGAAATGGAAGTGGCCTTATGGCTCAAGGAAGAAGAATGACAAGATTCTCTCAAGCGGATGGAGCTTTTGACAATGTAATATTTCGAGAAAGAGGAACACTATCTCAAGATTTTGGCAAAATATAGGGCTTTGATTTATCAAGCTACTAATTTTGCCCAAACATCGAAGGTTGAAGATCCTAAACTATTACACATTAAGATAAATCAGCTGGAGCAAGAGCTAAATGTGTCGCAAGCAGAGAAATAAAGTGATGAACGTAGGGCATACATTTTAGTAGAATGAAAGAATGCAAAAATTGAACAGATTCAATATGCCTTAAAGAGCGAGCATAATGAAGCAAAATCCCTTTGGGAAGTGCTTTAGATTTCAGTACTAGGAAGGAAAATATGAGTGCATGCCAAGGATGAGATATGGAGAGAGATATGGCAGAAAATCACCATAGTGAAATCCTATGTAGAGATCCTTTCAAACTGTGAGAAGGGACATAATGAAGAACGCAAGCCCAGAGGCAAAAAGCATTGTTGCAGCCCTTGATGAAAGACTAAAGGATGTTGAGTCTCTCATTGACCTCGTTGATACCTTAGTAGATGACACCTTGGTAGAAGTATTTCTTCTAGGGATGACTATATCATTTCCCTCTGTATGCTAAGATAGAAAAAGGCAACCATCAAAGCAATGCGAGATGAATTCGAGAAGGTCGTGAAAGAAATGAATGATTTCGGAACTAACTGGAATTATCTTAGTAGGTTTGGCATGCCTTCATTATGTGGGAATGATAATTGGATGGTATCTTGCGAAAACTTTTGCGAGCAACTGAAGAACACAGATTGAGATCTAGAATGTTTGGCTATGTAGGGTGGTGAGGCAGTCTCTTCATATATATTGATAAATGGCCTCTGCAAGGATTTTACCATCCTAGATGGGATCGATAAAATTATATAGAACCTTCCGACTTCACGATATCAATATAGATCTCGGCTGGTAGTGGTAATTACTAAGTATAAGAAATTGCCCTGGTTTTTGTTGTGTAATGGGAAAATTCACTAAATTTAAGAGACACTTTAAATGACATATTGTGAGGGAGAAAGTCTCTTCCACGTCATAGGTTTTCCACCTAGTGTAGTCGATGCAATCAGTGATGGAACAACCAAATGATTGGAGTGAAATCCCACTAATTACCATGCAAGCGCCAATTTTTAAGATGTGTGGGGCTCACTCATTCTCTCCTACAAGCTCAATGAAAAAAATCAAGTCATAAAAATTGCGAAGGCGACACCAAGAATAGTCATTTCATTTGAAAATAACCTTATGTTATTTTAATTTGAATTGGAATCAGTTACGCTTTAGATAGTTTCCAAACAGTTACTTTTTTTAACTATTATTTAAAACCTTGTTTCCCATTATGGGGGGTTGTTGACAGAAGTGAAAATTTTCCTAATATTATTGAACTACATGTACATGTTAAAAAGTTTTCATTTTCATCTCTAAAATTGATCTTTGCATTTTGAAGAAGCATTTTATGTTTATTTATTGTTATTTCTTGCTTGATCATTTTTAATTGGAAGCTTGTCTTTGATTTAGTGATGGTCAGTGTTTTACATTAGCAATTGTGAACATGTTATGTTATGAGATTTGTTTTATGTGATAACACTAATGTTTTAGAAATATAAAGTTTTACTTTGTCTGTGTATATTTAGTTTCAATATTTACTATTGAATGTGTTTATCAACAAATATTCAAAGTGGAATTATAAGAAGCTCTGTACATCTTGCATACATCTTGTCTAATACTGAAATTACTGGTATTTTGTAGTTTTTATTTTACTTTTTCTTTGATTGTATTCATTTTCTTTCTTTAAACTCCTCACCTAGTCGTTTCTCATTTCATGTATCAACTTCTCTGACTTGCTCAGATCATATTCCAAGCTCATTATTGAATTAAAGTATTATCATTCACTTTCATTAATGCCATGTCTTACTATAGCAAACAATTACCTATATCTAACCTTACACATTATTTTCTTATTGAAAATTAATCAATTGATTATTAGGGATACCCCCTATGGTGCATAAGAGGTCAACCATAGTACCTAAAGCAGGAGGACTCCTTAGTCCTCATTGAATCCTTATTCATTTCATTCATATGTGGGGATGATTTGAGTATTAACACCACACAAAACCCTTTGATAATGGAGATCATTTGTTAGGCCACACACTGTTAGCATCACAGTAATCACTATGGGGTATCTATATCCTCAGATCTTCATTCATCATGGTTATGGGTCAACCACACAAAACCATTTTCCAATGGAGTTCATTTGTTAGGCCATGCACTGTCATCATCATAGTTGCCCCATGAGCATTACCGGGTATCTCTATCCTTAGATCGTCGTTCATCATGGTTATGGGTCAACCACACAAAACCCTTTGCCAATGGAGTTCATTTGTTAGTCCACACACTGTCATCATCACAATTGGCCCATGAGAATTACAGGGTATCTCTATCCTTAGATCTTTTTTCATCATGGTTATGGGTCAACCATAGAAAACCCTTATCATTGAAGTCCACTTGCTAGACCGCACATTGTTAGAATCATAGTTGGCTCACAATGATTACAATGTATCTCTATCATTGAATCCTCATGCATCATGGTTATGGGTAATCCACAAACCCTCTATTATGTGTCAACCACGTAAAACCCTTGTCTTCAACCATACTTGGTTTTGGGTCATCCACAAACCCACAACTCATCTTCAACACAAGTTTCTCTAGAGGTAAATCCATGCAATAGGGACCATTGCTTCCTACGCGGGGAGGAATGATCTAAAAATAAATAAATAAAATAAAATGGCATCCACCTTTGATATCTACCCATGGTATTTACCCATGGTATCTAACCATGATAAATACCCATGGTATTGTGAGTGAAGAGCATTATAAATGAGGAGCCTCATTTTGTAAAAGGGAATATTACTCAATAAAAATTGGAGATGTAACTTTTTATCGGTATGTTAATAAATAATTTATTGGTGTGTTGTCTTTTTCTTTGGCTCTTTAGTTTCTCCAATCTTGGCCCCCCAAAGTCCAAATAAAAATTGGCCCCAAATGGCTTAAGACCCCAATTTTCCAAACAAGTCTTCCCAATAAAAGAGCTCTTATAAGATGATTCCTTCAATTTTCCACTCTGAAAGCATCAAGATGGATGACATATTGTATAATGATCTAATTTGGACCTAATGTTCATTGCTAAATCTTCTTATTTGCAATGTTCATTGTTGGCTATTGTTCATCGCATTCTGATGTCGTGGAATGTTTGTCACATTGCAATGTTGCATGTGTAACAACCCCTGATTGATTTTTCATGTAAATAAAATAAAACTAAGTTCATGGGGCACGTATTCCAAGTTGAATGGTGGGAAAACATTAGAGCAAGCATCACTTGTGGTTTAATAATGGCTATGGAAATTGGCAAACGAAAAGAGGCAATAAATGGCATTTAATTAAGAAAATAAAGGAAAATGGGAGAAAAGGAAGGTGAAGAGACACAAATATGCATGCAAGGGAAGTTAGAGGCAAAATGAAGGAAAATGAAGAAAAAGGAGACATCATTAATAAAAAAGCATCAGAGAAACAGTTGATGGCATTTTTTCAATTTAGCGATTGGTTCTCTTACACTCTTGCACACTTAGAGCATTCTTGGAGCATTCATGCATTCACTTCAATTTGGAGAAAGTAAGAAAAGAACAAGAAAGGAATTGGTAGGGAGCAGAAAAGAATCTTGGATCAGCGGTGACAACAATGGATAATATATAGGTAAAAGGTTGCATGTGTAATTTCCTTGTTGGATTTTTGATGCATGGTACATGCATGTGGTTTTATGGTTATGTTGTCATTGTCATGGATATTTGCGTGGATTGATAGTGGTTTTAGTCTTGCCTTGTCATTTCATGGATAACCATGGTGTGGTGGGTTCACCATTTGGTTTTTTGATTGGTTCTCAAGTTCCCTATGGTGTGGGTTGGGAAAAATTCTCTATACTATTGAAATAGCCTGGGTTCCCTAAAGGTTGTGGGTTGAGATGGGATATATTTGGAGCTATGTAACAAGTTGGATTCCCTCAAGGTTGTGCGTTGAGTTACTAGTTCCTAGAGCCCTTGACAACGTGGGTAGAGACCAATTTGGTTGATGATTAGTGATTTTTAGACCATATAGGTGAGATCACTATGGTTGAGGGTTGAGGTGGTTTGGCCTCTGGAACCCCTGGTTGGCTCTATTTTGGTTTAACCCTTATGATCCCACATTCTTGCTTGGAATATGGCATGGGATTGATTGGGTGAAAGATATATCTAGTTCAATCCAATGTATGGTCGGGTGGTATGTGGAAATCCCTGACTTGGTTGGCATTTGCATATGTTAATGTGAGTTATTTTCCTATAGTGATTAATGAGCACATGTACTAGTTATTATGGTGATGTTATTGTTGAATTTTCATGGTTTCTATTATGTTTATATGTTGGTTATATGATTTGTTCTCACTATTGATCGTGTTCATGATCTGATGGGTTATCAATGTTTGATGAATGCCTGGGCTAACAAGTGGTATTGCAACTACCTAGAGAGGGAATAGAGCCTTCTTGGTGAATCTCAGATGAATTTTAGAAGTTCATGATCAGATATGCATTCATAACCCATAGCTTTCATGTTTACCATATGTTTAACGAAATTTCCATCATGTACTAAGCATATCTTGGTCAATATCTTATTCAAATTTTGAATGGTTGGAATTTTTATCATATTATTTTTGTTTCTAGAAAGTTATAGGAAGTTTTGGGTAGTGGTCTAGAGGCTAGCTTGAAAAAGTAGCATTGATCTTGCTATTGTTGGCATAGAACTTAGGGATCTTGGTCAACTTCATGGAGGTAGGCTTATGGGTGTCATTATAGACTCATATCTTAATGCACAGTGTTTCAAGGGTGTGGTTATGGCATTAAGTCAGTGAAAATGAGTTCCAGCTTAGGGGTTGATCACCTGGGGTGGTTGTTAGGCTTCTAGGTGATATGTAGTCTCTGAGGGATGTCATTTTTCTTCTGGTTTGTAGGCCCCACTTCCATAACTAGAATCTGTAGTTTGGGTCATATCATAGTGACACTCAGCTTATGTTTACACTGGAGAGCTTGTAAAAGTGGGTAAATGTGGGAGGAGGTGTCACAAATTGGAATCAAAGTGAGGTTGTGGCACTGGACCTCAGGGTATATGTGATTTTTATGCATGCATGTTAGTTGTTTATGAGTTTATCATGTATGTATGTTAGTTATTTATGTTATGGTCATGGTATCCATGTATGAGTTAGCGATATTATGTATTTATGACCTTATTTATGTATGATTTGATATACTTGTGATATATATATTGTGCTAATCTGGACTGATTTTTGCATATGTGACACCCTCCCTTGAGATACATGAGGTATGATTTGATTATGTCTCTATTTGGTTTATCTAACATAGTATGTTTACAGAAGATAGAAGGTCAAATATGAAGAGAAAAATGGTGGAATACAGTTCACACGACTCCCCTTACAAGTATGATTCGAATTCAGTGGAATGTGACAGGTCAGGCAAGAAGTAAGGAGAAGAGTGTTCTCCTAACATGGATGATACACTAGGAATTTTGAAGGCATAAATCAGAAGTTGTAAGATAGATAATAGTAGGTTTATTAAGGAACAAGAAAGGCTTCCTAGAGCTCAGGAAAAGCAAGTAAAAGTCAATGTAGTCATCCTTCAGAGTCTTTCAAATTTACAAAGACAAGGACAGATGAGTATTAGTCATGGAGAAGAGGAAAATACTATTGGGGCATATGGTAGCAAGTCTCGATCAGGATATAGGTTGGACATATGTGATACAATCAAAGGTAGCATATCTTTGGATACACCTTACAAGAGGGCTAGTGCTTATGGATTTCACTCTAGTTACAATTCCAAGAGACATCATCACCATCGTCGCCATCATCCCTATACGAGGAGTGAGAAGTGGTATTCTATATATGATTTCAAGAAATCCAAACCTCCTACATTTGATGGAGAGATGAAGATATCGGAAGATGTAGAATCATGGTTTTTTTGGATGAAGAAGTTATTCAAATTGCATGAATATTAAAAGAACATGAAAGAAAATATAACTACCTTTAGTCTCAAAGGGAAAGAGGATATTTTGTGGGAATATTTGAAGAATGTCAAAGGCATTATATAAGAGGAGCTTATTTGGGATGAGTTGATAGGACTCTTCAAGAAGAAGTACCTACCCGAAAGATATTATGGTGACAGAGCTAAGGAATTCTATGAGTTGAAGATCGGTTCTATGACAGATGATGAGTATACTAGTAGCTTCTTGGATTTGTTGAGTTATATGCTTTACCTCAAGGATGAGAAGGAAAAGATTTAAAGTTTCATCAATGGGTTACCTATAGCATTCAAAGACCAAATTGAGTTTGATGAACCTCGATTTTTGGAGGAAACCATCAGAAAGATTAAGCATTGTAATGAGAAGTCAAACTGCAATTCTTAGCCTAAGTAGGATTTTAAAGGGAATGAGAAGACTAAAGGAAAGTGGGCTAAGAAGCAATGAATAATTTAGGATATATGTGTTAAGAAGAATGTAGTGGCATACAAAAATTTCAATGGAGTTGACATAAGACATGGGTCTCAACCTCAGGAAAAGAATAAGGGTGATGTCAGGAAACCTTTAAGGTGTTGGACTTATGGTGGATAGTATCATCAGAGTAAGTGCCCATTGCATCAAGGTGGTAGGCCTGAGATTTACAGTGCTCAAGAGGCACAAACAGTTGAAGATGTTGGTCAGAGTATTCCTTGGATTTATGGAGCAGTGGATAATAGGTAGGAAATCATCAGGCATCCATTATCAAGATGGCAAGTAAGCTTCATGATCAAGTGTTTCTATTTTTATTGATCATATATCTCACTATAGTTATACAAGTCCTATCCTGGTGGATAAGTGTGGCTTGAGTAAAGAAGCACATGCAAAATATTGGTTGGTGAAATTGGCTATAGGAACCAAGAGAAGATTTCATCATTGGGTGAGATCTTTTGCATTTGAGTTGAATGGTATGCCTACATCAACACATCTAAATGTGCTTCCTTTGGGTTCGTATAGTATGCTTTTGGGCATGCACTGGATATTCATTCATGGGACGAAATTAGACTGATATGACAAGGCTATTGAGTGCATGGTTGATGATGGGGAAAGGAGAATCTTATAGGGAAAGAAAAATCCTACATCAGTGAGAATGTTTACAACTATGCAACCAAAGTGCAGCCACAAGAAAGGATGTTTGTTATTTTCAATGAATGTTTCCAGTGATCAAAGGAAGGATGTTGAAGATGAGGAAGTCCTGAAGAAGTATCATGTTTTGCAACAGTTTCAGGATGTGTTTCCTATGGAGACTCCAGAGTTACTGCCTCATAGGGAAGTGGACTTCTCTATTGAGTTGATGCTTAGGAGTAGCACCAACATCAAAGGCAACATACATGATGAGTCCTCTAGAGTTGGTAGAATTGAAATTGCATCTCTTAAGGAAATGCTTTATAAGGGATCCATAAGACCAAGTGTATCACCTTTGGGTGCACCAATGTTGTTTTTTAGGAAGAAGGTTTGTACTTTAATATTGTGAATTGACTACAAGCAACCAAAAAAATGACTATCAACAATAAGTATCCATTGTCACAGATTGATGACTTGTATGATCCGTAGAAGGGAGTAGCAATGTTTTCAAAGATTGATTTGAGATCGGGATATCATAAGGTGTGATTCAATAATAAGATGTCTACAAGAATTTGTTCCATATCAGGTATGGGCATTATGACTTTGTGGTAGTTACTTTTGGTCTTACTAATGCTCCAACCACTTTCATGTGTTTGATGAAAAATGTGTTGCATTCTTATTTGGACAAATTTGTCATAATCTTTGTTGATAATATACTAGTATATTTCAAGAATGAGGAGGAGCATGAAGTGCACCTAGCAGCAGTATTGAGATTGTTGAGAAAGTATCATTTGTATGCCAAGCTTAGTAAGTGCAGTTTCTTATAGTCACATATTCATTATGGGACATGTTGTTTGCAAGGAAGGGATAGCAGTGGACCTGGAAAATATTACAGCTATCATGGAGTGGCCAAATCCTAGCAATGTGGATGAGGTCAAATAATTCATGGGACTGGCAAGTTATTATAGGAGGCTCATCAAGAAATTCTCAAAGATTGGCTATCCTATTACATCCTTTCATAGAAAAGGGAAGATGTTTGAATGGACTAAGGAGTGTGCAGCTAATTTTGAGAAATTAAATCGTTTGCTTACATATGCTCTAGTCTTGAAGATTGTAGTTCCAAATAAAGATTTTTAGGTTTGTACATATGCTTGCAATGAAGGACTTGGTAGAGTCTTGATGTTAGAGAGATAGGTGTTATGCTATGAGGCAAGGAAGTTGAATGAGAATGAGAAGAACTAGGTGAATTATGATCTTGAGTTAGAAATTATCATTCATGCATTGAAGATGTGGAGGCATTATCTCCTCAGCAAGAGGTTTGTTATGATGAGTGATAATAGTGGGTTGAGGTACTTGTTTGACCAACCTAGTATGAATGTCAGACAAGCTAGATTGTTGGCTACCCTTAATGAGCTTGATTTTGAGATCAGGTACACTAAGGGCAAGGTTAACATGGTTGCAAATGCTCTTAGTAGGACAGTGAAGGTGAATCACATTTCGGTTGTGATTTCATATGGGATAGACTTACATGAGTGGATCTTGCATGAAGAGCAGTAGAATGACAAGTACCAGTAGTTGAAGAAAAGTTTATAGTAGTAGGGTGAAGGTGATAGGGATGAGGAGTATCAGCTCACAAAAAATGGCATGGTTAGATTCTTGAATAGTATTTATGTGTCGAATAGCAGTGAGTTGAAGAAGCTCGACTTAAGGGAGTTTCATGTCAAGCCATTCTCAAGCCACCCATGATACCAGAAGACTTTGAAAGTTGTTAAGAAGTTTTATTATTCGTCGAACTTGAAGAGAGAGGTGGTTGATTTTGTTGCTAGATGTTTGGATTGTTGTGACACAAGTAAGTTCCCTCTACAAACAAAGGCAAACCCTCTAGCCCTAGAGTGGGTCTAGTCACTACAAAGAAAATACCAAAGAAAATTTCCTTAGAAATTTGGTGTTATGAAGGCCTACCTTCAATTCGGTGTTCGATGAAGTCCTCATCATTTTGCTCCAGCTCTTGTTCTTCTAGTCACTTATACCTGAAAACAACATGTAGAGAAACACCACAAATGCAATAGAAAATGACCAAGTAATCTACTTGAGGAGTCAAGGAACCTCAAGCTATCATGATACAATTTAACACACGATATAGGAAACAATCTATTGATTTGTATTAATATAAATCAAAGTAAAACTTACAACTGAGCCTTGACATCGTAAGCCTCCTTGAAGGGTCATGTCGGCATGTCTCCGTAGGCATTTACTTGTGAACTGTCTCCCAAGGGAACATATGACTCTCTCTTCTATCCAATAGGGTTGATGCTAGAAAGCTCTCAAGCCAACTTTACTCAAACATCTCTCAAATCAAAATACATATGAGGCTACATCCACACTCCAATAATACTCTCTACCTCTACTCCTCCCTTAGAAAACTTGAAACTATCAAATTACATCTAGCTATCATCTAGTTACATCCAAGCTAGTTGATCTCATTCATGGAGGAGATATTTATAGGAGGGAGAGGTCCCATAAGAGAAGGAAGGAAGATCTTGTCTCTTAGGGAGGTTGCACAAAAGGTGGAACAACTATCCCAAAGGAGAGAGGCGAGCTCAACTAACCCAAAAACCAGCCCTAGGACTGCCCATGAAGCAATTTCATCTCAAAGTTTCAACGAGTTGTTGAAAAACTTTCCAATTCTGGCTCGTCGTGTGTACAACTTAGGGACAGACCAAAGACTTAGCTAGGGCTAGTGTTAACTTGACCATATTCGCGATAGGGATAACTTCTAACTCGAGACCTAGAAACTTAGGTAAAAATGGGTCTTCTTCAGGGATAATGAATTGAGATATTCTTCCTGATATTGCAAGGAAGGTAATGACACATAATTAGCAATATGACATAGCATATATGTCAGTAACATGGACCGGCAGTATTCGGGATCAGGGAACACAGAGTCAGTGACAAATTACTGTGTAACAGATACCCCCTAAAGCATGAAGACCGAGAGAGTGGGAGGGGTGAAATGCTTTACGAATCCATAACCGAAATAGAACATCCTCGTGGAGAACCTGTAGATGCCATTACAATTGATATCTCTGATACATGAGTACATAGTGAAAGGAAATACATGTTCATAAGGTATCGGTGCAACCATCCAGAAGATAAACATAAATGGCCTATGGTATGGACACATCCATCCAATCAGAAATACCACAAAAGAGACTCAGGTATGGTCACAGCCATCCAATCAAAAGAGTCATGTATAAATCAATCCACGCAACCTGGACTTAGGTAATCCGAGCCCAGGGTCTTGAATCCCAACCTGACCATTATACAATTTCTAATATGTGAATAGATGTGTTGAAATCGAGCACACTAAAAAATCACTTGATTACTGGCCAATGATGTGAACCATTAACAAGCACGAGAGAGACCACCAGTAATGTCAATGGTTATCAAGGTACTGCTAGTACAATCCACAAGGTGTGAAAAATGATCTGGATTCGAACACTTGTGAAATCACTTGATCGAAGACAAATGATGCAATCATGTCATTTAATGCGAAGAACTTTCCATTGAGGCATGCAAGCTCCAAGGTACTAGAAAGGAGTCTCTAGGTCAACTTCCTGGATAATGAGCTAAATTCGACAAGAAGCAATCAGTCGAAGGAGGGCCATAATGTTTACCACATCATCGACGAGAGACAAAGGAACAAGATGATTTTGAATGAGATAGAGAATCAAAGGAAGGGGTGTAAGGCTACAAACTACAGAAGGATTAAGCTCTTGAACATATTGGCAACATGACTCCGGAATTTGGTAGCATTTTGGTACCAAGGGATCAAAGGTCATGACGATGCAGTAGGGATCTGATGGAATGAGGCAAAATGAATAACCCAAAACCTAGAAGGCCAACAATAGAATGAGGATATCCCAACCCGACACGAAGCAGAAAGAGTTTCGACAGAACGTTTCCAAATTTCCCCCCACCATTTCTGACGAATACCCCAATTATTTTTGAAACACAATCTTGAAGGGGATAGCATATGCTAGTAATGTAAGTTCATCCTTCAGACAAATACAACCTAGTGATTTTAACGAGACCTAGGAAGGAGAAGCTCAATCTCGTCATGGTGACGATTCCAATGTCATTGGGGTTTAACGAGTCTGACATAGATAAAACTTGGAGTCTTTTTCATTTTTAGAGAGTTTGAAAAAGACACGGAAAAGAAAACTCCAAAGGTCCCTTTTCGTAGATTTGTTCCTCAAATCTGAAAAGGTAGAGATAATATCTAAGGCAACCTATTGACCATGAAAGATCAACGTATACCTTTTTCGTAAATAACCTATCCCAGCCTGAAAAAGGGGTAAACGTATACTAAGTAGGTGGCGCTTCTCAGCCTTTAACAAGTTCAAAGTGACAAGAGCTCGACGATCTTTTCATGTTTCGAGAGTCAGAAAAGAGCTTAAAGATGACTCCAAGAGGGACTTTTTCATGTTTTTACCAAGTCCAAAAAAGTATAAAATATAACTCGCAAATTAGTCACTAGAGTTCGCGAAACCTATTGTTGCACAAAAACAAGCGTAAGATCCATATTTGATATAAAAAATACGTGAGATATTCAAAAATAGATAAAAACACTAATTTACAAACCTTAATTTGACCAAAAAGGCTTATAAAAGAGTCATTTGGTAAAAATCAAATTATTTTTTACCATTTTACCTCAGAGTGAAAAAATTTACCCTTGTGCATTCGAAATTTTGTAGGAATTTACAGGGGAAGTTCCTCAGACAGAACACCAAAGGACACCACACACAAATAGATCACAGATCAATACACCAATATTCTTGACGTGGTTAAAATCATCAAAGAGAGAAATAGTCCATAGCGTGAGCCAACGCGGCCACTTCAAGCAATTTATTAATAAAAGAATGAAAATTTACATAAGCTTCTCTCATGAACAATTACACTACATATGACCCTCCATGCTCTTTAAATAGAGATCATGGACCAATCGAGTGTTAAGCCATGGATCAACTTTTTGTAATACCAAGGAGAGAATGAACCATCGGATTGTAAGTTACAAAAGTACATAGTAAAGAAACACACTTTACCTAACTCTACACTAGACCAAGTTATACTTAACTATTTCCTATGTGTCGGAATATCCTTACATCCCCCCTTAAGAACAACATGGGATAGAATTGAAGGATGTACAAATATGACACAATAGGAGAAGGAAGGAGGCATTAGAGCCTATTCCCCCTTAGTGACAACTTCCTAAACTCCAACCATAAATTGAAGTTTAGTAAACTTTGCCTCTGTGAGATCCTTTGTAAAGATGTTTGCAACTTGATCAGCTGTTAAACAATATTGCACTTCAAGAACATGGTTGTGAATGAGCTTTCTGATGAAGTGCATGTGAAATTCAATGTGTTTTTTGTACTGATGTTGGACTGGATCTTTGCATAGTTGAATGGCACTTTGATTATCACACCAAAGTGTAGTCGGATGTAGCTGCTAAAAGCCAAACTCTAACAAGATCTGACGAAGCCACATGGCTTCCTTACTAGCTTTTATGGCACCATGATACTCTACTTCTGCTAAAGAAAGAGAAATGGCACTTTGTTTCTTGCAAGCCCATGTAATACGTCCCTAACCAAGAGTGAACACATAACCTGCAGTAGACTTCTGATCATCAGGGTCACCAGCCCAATCAGAATTAGTGAAACCAACCAGTAGAGGAGATGCTTCTGTACTGTAATGAATCCCAAACTAAACTGTACCTCGAACATAACGAAGTATTCTTTTAGCTACTTTCCAATGACTTTCATGTGGGTTTTTCATAAATCAAGCAATAAGGGCAACAGCAAAGGAAAGGTCAAGACAAGTATGGGTCAGATACAAAAGTTTTCCTACAAGTTGACTGTATAAGGTAGCATCAACTTCAGGGGTAGTACAAGTGACTGAAATTTTGGCTCCAAACTAAAAGGGAGAAGGGGCTGGCTTACAGTCTTCCATGTGAAAATGGTGTAGAATATCACATGCATACTTGGATTGGGAAAGGGAAATACCTTCCTTGGATTGCAAGACTTGAAGACCAAGAAAATAATGCAAGTGTCCTAAGTCTGTCATTTCAAACTTCTTTTTAAGGTTTATATAAGGTTGGGATCACTACCAGTAAGGATAAGATCATCAACATAAAGAACAAGAATGATAAGAGACTTGCCCACTTTCTTGGTGTAGACAATATTGTCAGAATGACACCTAGAAAATCCAATTTCTAAAAGAAAGTTATCCATTTTGGCATACCAAGCCTGAGGGGCTTGCTTGAGACCATAAAGGGATTTCTTAAGCCGACATACAAGGCTGGAGTCTATTTGTATAAAATAGTAGGTTGTTCCATATAGATTTCTTCATGCAAGTCCCCATGCAAGAAGGCAGATTTAACATTCATCTGATGGACTTCCCATTTCAAAGAGACAGAAAGGGAAAGAACAAGGTGGATAGAGTTCATTTTGGAAACAGGGGAGAAAGTTTTAGTATAGTCAATGCCTTCAACTTGTGAAAAACCCCTAGAAACAAGACAAGCTTTATGTTTATTAACTTTTCCATCTGGTCCATACTTGGTTCTGTAAACCCATTTGCATCTAACAAGTTTTTGTCCCTTTGGAAGGGGAACAAGATCCCCTGTATCATTTTCCAATAATGAACGATATTCTTCATTCATAGTTGTGTCCCAATCTAGATCAAGATCATAATTAGTTGAAGCTTGAGCCAATAAAGAATAGGCTCTATCGAACTGAGAACATGTACGTCGTTGATCTATAGGATCTTTGGCAAGAGCACATGTTGCATCTCGAGTAGCACAGACCCATTTTGGAAGCTGAGGAGCTGAAGGAGGATCTTGAGAAGGTGGCAGAGGATTTTCATCCTCAATGTCATCATCTAAAGAAGAAATATTTTCAGAAGTAGAAGGGATAGAGAGAGGTGGCACATCTACCAAACTAGGCTCGTAGGCCGATATATTTTCAAAAAAAACTACATATTTTCTAATGATAACATTTTTGGACTTAAGTGGAATAAGTCTGTATCCTTTGACATCTTCAAAATATCCAACAAAAATGCATTTTTCACTCTTAGGTTCTAAAGCTTTATGTTTCTCATTTGGAATATGGGCCCATACTTCAATTCCAAAAACACGAAAGTGACTTACGTCTGGTTTAATTGAGCTCCATGCTTCTTATGGAGTGATATTCTTTAAAACCTTATAGGAGTGTGATTTATTATGTAATTTGCACAGTTAATTGCTTCTGCCCAAAAATTAAGACGAAGTCCTTTAGATTGAAGCATACATTAGCCATTTCCTTTAAGGTGTGATTCTTCCTTTCAGCTACACCATTTTGTTGTGGAGTATATGGAACAGTATGTTGCATTTGAATTCCATTCTCATGGAAAAAGTTGATGAATTTGTTGTTAACATATTCTCCACCATTATCAAATCTTAGCTTAAGAATTTGATGTCCAGATTTTTTTTCAACAAAGGCCTTAAAGGCCAAGAACATGTTAAATACTTCACTCTTAAGTTTTAAGAAGTATACCCAAGTGCATCTGGAGAAATCATTAATGAAATTTAATAAATACTTGTAGCCAGAGAATGAAACAACTGGAAGTGGACCACATAAATCACTATGCACAAGTTGTAAAGGGGTTGAGGCGTGCCAAGAGGCACATTTTTCAAAGCTGTCCTGATGATGTTTTCCGAGTACACATCCAGAAAAAACACCATCTCTATAAGATACCATTGGAAGACCTATCACCATATTTTCTTTACATAGATTCTAAAGGGAGTGATAGTTTAAGTGACCAAATCACTCATGCCAGAGTTTGCTCGCTCCATCATTATGAGCAACAAATACCGAGGGACGATTTTATGACCCAAAGTTGTTAAACTTATACAACCTTGTAGAATCATCAGCAATGTCAGTATCTAAAATCTGTCTAGGATCTCTTAGGTCCTTAATTACAACATCCTGAGGTGAAAATTCAACGATTTTACCTTCACCTGAATGGGTTTTCTGATATACAGATAAAAGGTTGCAAGATAAGGTTGGAACACATAATACATCATTAAATTGACCATTCTCTATGTTAGCGCTTGAAATTTCACCTCAGGCTGAAAAAGGCAAACCTCAAGGCAACATCAAACCATTTAGCCTCGTAGCTAGCCCTACGGGGCAGGAGAAGGCTCTCTCCGGTCAATATCGGTAAAAGCTTCAATGGATGAGATGACCAATATGGTAACACTGATTTTAGGCTAGTAAACTGATCAAAAGGGTTGATTTGGGGTTTTAGGGTTTTTGGTGGCAAATTGAGGGGATGGCAATTTTGGATGCGGGGATTGGACACAGTTTCTGCAGGGGGTTCTTTGGGGCGAGGTAGGAGACAGTATTGATGCCTTTGATTGATGTGGATGATTAGGAATTACAGGTGATGAGTTAAGGAGAGCAAACAATAACTTTGAATTCTTCTTAAACAGTAGAAAACATTGAAATTAAACAAACTTAAAAGCAGAGCATGACAGTCATGAATTCTTACTTTAACACTTCGTTTGCTTAATGTGCAGAAGGAAAAGAAAGGAAATGATTCACATAACACACTTACAGGTACATAGAGAAACACACCATCAATACATGTAACCACAAGAATCCCAAAAAGGACTGCAAAACCCTGGTCTTCCTTAGCCAAAAATTGCAGAGATACAGTGAAATAATACAATGATAGCTTCTCCCTCAAGAGTCCAACTTTCCAACCTCTGAAAATGACTAAGAAAATACATAATATAGGAAATCTAACACCTTTCCTTGCCTCTAGGGTTCGAGCTCATCCTTCTAGGAGCTGTTTCAACCAATTCTAAATTGAGCACTAAAATCTAGGCAGTCAAAACAACTTGCCATTATAAGCTAGGAAACCAATTCATTCATTAAATGTTTGTTATTTCATGAATGAATCTTCTAGAATAGGTAAATAAGTGTCATGTAAACATGAAAATACATTAATTAAATCAAAGAGGGTGAAAAATCCCATCCCAAGTCAAAACTGGTCAAAGTTGGGCGAATTCCTAAGTTGTAGATGAATTCCTGTGAAAACTGCCCAACGGGTCGCGCCCTCTTCCTGAACGGGTCGCGCTACTTTGGATCTGCTTTTGAGGTACTTAAAGGTGTCCAAATGAGAAAAAAATGGGCTTTTTGGAAAGGTCTGGATGTCTAATTTCCAACCCAAGTGGAATTTCTGAATTTGGTGGCCATTTGCCCCTCCAAAATTGCAATCTCCCAAGACTGCTTTCTGTGTGTCAAAAATGTGGCAGAAAGTCATTCTTTGCTTGTTTTTTGACTTTCTGGAGGCCCAAAACTTGGTGAAATTTCTTAGTAATGGCTGAGAAAGTGTAACTTTCCATGAAAAATCTGGAAATGCTGAGTTTTTGCAAAATGGAGTTGCCGGGATGAAGGGTCTCATGGGGGGTGAGACCCATTAATGGAGAAAACCTGTAAATTGCCTGAAAAAACCAAAATTTACCCAAAATGCTCAAAATTTCTTGGGATTTGTGTTGTGTCTAGGCTATTTAGTGCCTTGGTCCTTGAGTGAAGCCTCGGCCAAGATATGGAGGGGATCGGGCCTCTTTCTCCTTTTTTGTGCCTTGGCCAACTGCCTTTGGAACATCTTCATTTTTGCCTTGCACACGTGCATTCTCGCCCAATAATGGTTCTTCATGTTTCTCAGCGATTTCTTATCTTGGTTGGCCTTAGCCAACAGCCTCTCTAAATGAGCATTGAGCTAGATAAGCATAGCCTCTCAAGAGATAAAATCCTCCCATGGATTACCCTGTTGTTTTGACTGTTTGAATGTTGTTTCAAGGGGACAAATAACACAAGGGAAATGTTAGGGAAGGGAGACTTTGAAGGGGAATTGGGAAAAACATATGAAATAGGGAGTTAAGGGAAGGAATAATGATATATACCCCATCACATATATATTATTTGCAAAGGCTTCATGAGAGGTAGGGTCTAGGTTTAGTTTCTTGATTTTTAGGGATAGGGGTAGGGTTTAGGGCTTTTGATATTTTTTTTGGTAGGGAGAATGAATAAAATGATGAGGGAGGTGGAAATAGGATATAGGGAAAAAGTGGGAGTATAAAGGATAACCTTGAAAACAACAAGACAAACCCTAGTTCAACCAACACTTTGACATTTTTGAGCAAATATGCATTGGATTCATTAGTTCAAAATGATTGGCTTTAAACCACATTCACATGCTTTTCACACTTTGGCAAACAATGTATTTTCATGAGGAGAAGCCTACTTGCAACCTTGAAGAAATTCGGGGTTGTTTGGCAGCTTACTAGTGAAATTTGGTGGAGGAATTCCCAACGGGTCTCGCGCTTCTGACAGGTCGCGCAAGTGTAATTTGTACACTGCTGGAGGTGCCCTGACGGGTCGCGCACCTCTGAGGGGTCGTGCCCTTTTGCAGGAGGCTTTTGGAGGCCTTCCTGGTGTCGAAATCGGGTGCAGCATAGCCCGTTGGAAAGGTCCTTGAGTCTAATTTCCAATTCAACTGGAAGTTTTTAATTTGGAGTTCGTTTGCACTTTCAAAAGTCAAATCTCCCAAGACTGGTCAAAAAGTGCCAAATAAGGCTGCCTCAAGGAAGAGTGTTGTTGCAGTCAACTTTTGAATGACTTACTCAACCCCAAATTGAGCTCATGATAGCTAATTGGAAAGATATTTGTGTTTAGTTATCATTTTACCCATCAAGCAAATCATTTGGCCAACCAATCTAGGAGAAAACTTGATTTTCCCAAGGTCACTTCAGAGGTGCCCTTGATTCTCCTAAGGCAACGGTATTCTTTGACATTTCTCTCAAACCATGAAACCTGTGAAAAACGTGAAGGAGGATTTTCTTGTTTGGCATATTGTGGACAAAAACATCTCTCAGTTTTCCCAAATTCATCTTTTATTGCTCTATAACATCATTTGAGTGCGACTTGTCCCGATGTGTGAAACAAGGAATTTTGTTGAAATGGAGCGAAATGAAGGGGATAGGGGGCTTCTAAATTCTTGGGGAAATTTTTGGGAGTGGGGAGGGATGTTAGGAAGTAGGGGAAAGTGGAATCTCAGAGATTGAGTGAGGAGAAGGGGTCCAAAAGGGAAAAACACAGGCCCAACCTAGAAAATTGCCAAGTTGTAGCTAGAAACTAGGGTTTGTGCGAAAATGAGGAATTTCGTGGATCTAAGGGATGGGAAGTGTTTTATAAGGTACTTTAAGGATAGGGGAAGGTGTATGAACATCTAGATACAAGTTTTGCTGATGATTTGACCGTCCAAGAGAAATTGGCTTCAAAACCCTAGGAGAGGGAAATGAACTTGCCAAGGCACAACTGAAGCATGAACAAGATGTAAAATGACTCATTAGACACTGAGATGATAATGACAACCCTATGAATGATGATAGACTCAGCTGAATGATGACATAGATTGGCATTTGGGCAAATTTGAAAAGAGTGAGAGCAAACCCTAGACCTAATGCCTAGTGACCAAATTTTGCTTGAAGACTCACTGAAATGACAAAATTTGACCTTGACACTCTGAGACCACTTTGTAAGATCATATTTGATCACTAGAGGAAGGCTGGAAAGACTGACACTAACACTCTATATGAATAGTTCCAATCCCTACAACACTAAGAGATCTATCATCACCAACATATATATTTTTGGTGTTACAATCATTTAAAGAAGAAAGCATGGCTTTGTTTTTGGCCATGTGATAAGAAGCTCTAGAATCAATGAGCCACTCGTGAGAATTAGAAGAAAAAGATACATTTAGTGCATATCCAAGCCGAGATGCTTGACAACCACATGCGGAAAGTGTTATTCCTGAATATGAAGTTGAAGTTGAAGAGTGCTCCAAATGGATGTTATGCTTCTTCATTGCTGCTTCCAAGGCTTCCATCTTCTTAAAGCATTTGGATTCTAAGTGGCCATCTCGATTACAAAAGTGGAAATTATCATTTTGTTGAAATGATTTTTCATTTTGAGACTGAAATTGCTTAAGACCCTTGTTTGGTTTAGGACCATTATTTTTAAGATACGACTTCTTAGGATTCTTTGATTTTGGTTGTTGCTGGGCGGCTAAGGCTTTCTTAGAAGAGGTTCTGAGATTAATAAGACCAAGGCGTAAGAGTTTTTCTTATTCTCTTATTAAAGAATCGCAAAAGGCATCAAAGGAAGGGGACTTGTAGTCGTGTCCTTGAGAAATGAAGGCTTCTCTTGTAGAATGGAAGGTGGAAACAAACACAGAGTAGGTTGGTCCCAACTTAGTGAAAATGGAATACATAAGGTTACCATCTTCTTTCTTAACCTTAACACCTTCCAAGAGAAGTCTAAGGGTCTTGAACTTGGACAAAAAACCTTCACTGGAAGAAAAATTATTGGGGTCCAATGTAAGCAACTCATTTTCAATTTGATGGGCTCTAAGTTCATTTTTAATTCCAAAAACTTTAGTGATCTATTTCATTGCTTCATTAGGAGAATCAAGTTCTTTGATATGGAATAGAAGGTCTGGAGAAATAGACATCCCTATCCACCCACGTGCTTGATCTTTCCTATTTTCCCATTTGGATGACTTATCTTCATCTTTCGGGTTGGTTTCTTGGCCTGAGGCTATTATGTAAATACCTTTACTTCTAAGTAAATCCACAATGTAGGACCGCCATTGGAAGTAGTTGGTGCTATCAAGAATAACTTGGCATGGAATTTCCATTTTAATAGAAATTGGTGCTATATATGTTGAAACTAAGTGTTCCAATGGAAATATCTCAAAAAAATAGGTTGATTAAAAAAAACGGCTTTGAAAACAGCTTCCTGATGAAGAAGTTATGGCTTTTTGAAGAAAAGTTGTTGAAGATGTCAACGCAGTGCGGGAATGTGCGGAAATGAATGATAATGTTATATTTAAAAAAAATTATGCCCCCTTTCCAAACATAATCTAATTATCTCAACAAAGAGAAAGACTTGAACTCAAGACCTCTATTCTCATAAAGTAACTTTGGACCAAGTGAGCTAGTTTAAAAGGTTAGTAATTTTTGGAAAAGAGGAAGGGGTTTTTTTTTCACCGAAACTTTGGGGTGCGTGCTTACTTGAGAAAGCTCTCTTTTCCCTACAAAAAAAAAGCCACAAAACCCAAAATGGACATACAAAAAAAAAAACAAACCTTATGGTTTGAAGTTAGCTTTACCTGGAAACTAACAATTTTCCTCAATGTTTCTGATTTTCCGAGATCACACTAAGGCGCGGTGGAAAAGAGCATACACATGAGAAAAATCCTTCTTTTATGTTTCTGATTTGCCCAGATCGCACATAGTCGCGAGGAAAAGAACATATGCAGAAATGAAAGGTATAGATCCGATAATAAAAAACAGAGAACTAAATAAACTGAAATAAATAGAGAGAAAATAACAAAAAACTACAAATAAACACTGTATACCTCCAGATCTTAAAAATGGCGTAGCTAGGGCTACCGGAAAGCTTTTCGCGTCAAACTAAAGGGGTTCCTCATTGGAACAAATTCTCCTAACACAATAGAGCAGTCATCTTGGCTTGAAAGCAGTCAGTAATAGTAGATCTAGGAAATGACAGTCAGATGCAGTTCTATCGCTTCATATTTGGATCACCAACAAATGTGGCCCTCAAATAGATTTGATACCATGTAGGAATTTACAGAGTAATTTCCTCAAATAAAACACTAAATGACACCACTCACAAACAGATCACAAATCAATACACCAGTATTCTTGACGTGGTTAAAACCCTCAAAGAGGGAAACAGTCCACGACCTGAGCCAACGCAGCCACTTCAAGCAATTTATTAATAAAAGAATGAAAATTTACATAATCTTCTCTCATGAACGACTACACTAAAAATGACCCTCCATGCTCTTTAAATAGATATCATGGACCAATCAGGTGTTAAGCCATAGATCAAGTGTGGGTAATACCGAGGAGAGAATGAATCGTCGGATCACTACATATCATGACCATCAGATTGTAAGTTACAAAAGTACATAGTAAAGAAACACACTTTACCTAACTCTACACTAGAACAAGTTATACTTAACTATTTCCTATGTGTCATAATATCCTAACAAATTTCAATGGTCAATTGGAGAAATATCAGCAACTTGTCAGCAAATTCATCCGGTCCATGTAGGCTCTAACCGATTTCTTGCATATTTACATAGATAATACTTCATTTTTTATGGTATTAGCCACCTCTGAGGAAGGATTTAGGGCCGGCATATTCGTGGCGGTCGTCGCGAGTCACCAGCTCAGGACCACGACGACTCAAAATTTTCCACAGGGAGAAAATGGGGTCTTCGCAAATGTACATGAAAAATTCGCGAAGATACCGATTTTTCCGAACAATTGATTTTGGCTCAGCGCACCTATTAGAAAAATAGGCACTCTGAGCGCTAATCCTTAATATTTCTCAAAACTGAAGCAATTTCCTCGAATTTTAAGCACAAGTAAAGTACTTATAGTCCTTTATGTGTGTTTGCAGGAAGAAAACGTGGTGATTGAGTGGAAAAAATGAGAGCACGTGGTGATGATGAATTAGCCATGGGGGACCAAAACTACATGGATGTGCTCTGGAATTACGGTCTGCTGAAATTTTTCATGGTGCCTAGTCTGAGGGCACAACCGAACTTACTCCAATATCTGGTTGGAGCATGGGATCTGAATGAGGGTAAGTTCAACATCCGAGGGCAAGAGCTGGAAATTGAGGCAGCAAACATTTACTTCTTGACAGTGTTGTCATGGAGGAGGGGAATGCCCCACATGACCGGGATCCGGATCACTGGAGAAACTATGGACATGATGATGGGAAGACTGTGTCCAGAGGCAGAGAAGTTAGATAAGGGCGAAAAGCTCAAGATTGCTACTGTTAGATATTTGTCTCTTCGTGTCCTCCTCCTGACCATCACTAGAGTAGCTAGCTCATAGGCCCCACATGAGGCCACAAAAACCCAACTTCGGCTGGCAGCTGACTATATGGATTCCACCGTCTTCAACTAGGCAGAGGCCATGGCTAATAACATGAAACAAAAATTAACAAAGTGTCAGCAAGGGGACGTAAAATAGTTTGGGTATGGTTCCATCCTAGTACCATTCATCCTTGAGCGCCTTCCTATCTTTTAGAGACAAGAAGTAGTTGTAGAATGGCCGACTCCTCGAGAGCCACCAATGGCTTGGTGGGCGTTGTTGATGCCCCGAGGAGGCGGAGGTCAACATATGTCATGGAGACCTGAGTTTTTCCAATGGTTGGATCACCAGCTTATCATTGTCAAGGACTAGCCATACGCTAGGATAGATTTCAGGGGTGATTCGGAGTTAGTAATCCCCTCTAGGGAACACTAGGACCATAGAGGTAACAAATTTTGATTTTTGAAGATTTTGTAATTTTTTATCATTTTTTATATATGTTCTTATTACTATGTTTCAATCTTGCAAATGTTGGGCTAGAAACGCTTGTAGGTTTGTCTCTTATTGCTCGGAGAGTTTAGCAGGAGTTTGATATTCCTCCTCCTGGTGGAGATGTAGGGGACGAGATTTCTCGTGACTTCGAGGGATCGACGGAGGTGATCCCCGACTACACGATATTTGAGGATGTCCCTCGACAATACCAACAACACACAACAGGGGTGTTGGGCAGGATTCACCGACTTCTCAAACGTGTGGTCCAAGCAGTGATGTGCTATAGAGAGCACCACGCAGATTAGACTCCCAGGTTTAATTTATGCAATTTTTTAAAAGACATGTTGTCCTGTGATGTAACTAAACACATATTTTTTTAGCATTGTGATGTGAAATACTTGATATACATATATATACATCTATGTTTTTGCTATACTTACTTATTATGTCTTTAATGATTTACTTTCATAAATGTCGCAAATGTTTATCTAATACATGATTTGCCAATGCATCAATTAATGTATTTAGTCGTCTAGGAATGTGTCGATATGTAATATAACAAATTCCTTTCCAGTAAACGAACACGTATATACAACCTTAAAATTTGAGGGTTTCTGACGGAATAGTGCCCGTTGAGTTGAAGAACAACAAGATAAGAATCTAGATTCACAATCAATGCACAAATATTGAGGACAACAGCCTTAGTCAGTAATTCAATGACAATACTATATTCAGTGACATTGTTTGTGGTACATTCTAGACAAACACCTTGAATATCTACCAACTCACTGTGAGGATCGTAGATAACCCATGCCACAGAGGAAAGATTCTAAGTACTGCAATAGGCACCATCAATGAAACCGACATAAGGTGCGACAGACATCTGCATAAGAAGCAAGAAGGACACAATAAGCGACAAACGCTTACACACCAAGCCAAACATGTACAAAATGAAAAACACACTTATGTAAATAGCCATGCATGAAAGACTCATGCATAATATTTCTTGAGATAAAGCCCATTCTGGGGCTTATCTAAAGGGTTTCCTTCGTAATCAATTAGCTCATAAGCCTCTTTTTGCAAAGCACGTTTGACAATATAGGGCCCATGCCACATGGGTTCAAATTTTCCTACCCCTAACTTGTCATTAGCTTGATCATACAGCATGAATAAATCTCCCTCCATGAAGGAACGTGGGTTGACTATCTGATTGAAGTGAGTCTTCACTCTCTTCTTTTGTACTTCATTGACGAAAGTAGCAATTCGATGAGTCTCGTCAAGCCGTTCTAGATAAAGAAGGCATTCTTCCACTGGAGTAGTATTCGAGAGCAATTCAATAGCTAATTTGAGAGAAGGTATTTTTCATTTAATTAGAAGGGTAGCTTCCAGACCATAAACAAGTTGAAATGGTGTGAATCCAGTTGCATCCATAACCAAGGTACAGTAGGCCCATAGGGCGGAAAACAACATCAAATTCTAGTTGGACTTTTGCATTCCAATGTTACGTTGAAGCATAATAACCAACACTTTGTTTACTTCCTCGACTTGGCCATTGGCCTATAAGTAAGAAGGCATCGAACTATCGTGACGTAAGCCTAACTGGGTTGTCAACTCAGTCATCATATAACCACAGAAATGGGAACCATGATCAGTGATTATAGCCTGAGGGACTCTGAACTGGGTAATCACATGATTGAACAAGAATTGCACAGCTATCTTACCATCGTTAGAAAATGTAGGCATTACTTTGGCCCATTTCATAAAATAATCGACAGCAGCGATGATATACCCATGCCCCCCAGCTGAGCGAGGGTTACAGGTCATAAAATCAAAGCCCCATTTAGCAAAAGGGTTGACGGTAATGACAGGATGCAAAAGGGAAGGTGGCACATGCATCTTCCACTGGTAAATTTGACACATGTGACAAGAGTGGACAGCTAGAATGCAATCGTCGAAGAATCTTTTGGGTATTAGCATAGCCAAACATATGACCGCCATAGGCACCAGAGTGGCAACCATTTAAGACTTTTTCATATTCCTCGAAAGTTAGACAATGATGGAGAACTGAATCAACACCGAGACGGTATAAAGTGTCTCCAAAAATACGATAGGGCTGAGAATGGTGGTGAATGTGTCGCCAAGCATCCTTAGACAAATCAGGGTGGAATGAAGATGTCTAGAGGTAAACAATCATGTCACCATACCAGGGATCGTGGGTATTGATCAAGAAAAGCGTGTCATCCAGAATGTGGTCCTCTATCCGAGAGAGAGCGGAAGCATACGGTAATGAGCAAATCAACTCAGCGAAGACCAGTGACTTCTTCAACTTGGCAATGGTAAACTCCAAATAAAACTCTTGAAGGATAACAATCCATTTTGAGTATTTTCCCCCCAGCAATTGACGTGACAGAATGTATGTCATCGGGTTGCAATCTGAAATCACGGCCTTGGTGTCAAGAAGGTTGTGACTAAGATAATATATGATGTGCTCGGAACCATCGGCGTCGTCTTGGACCAAAACCATATGAATGTTACTATTAGCGGTAGCTAGATAAAGCGAATAATCACGATGATAGTTGGATGGACACAATAGGGGAGTAGAAACAAGAAGTTTCTTGAGCTACTTGAATGACCTTTGGGTGATGTCATCCCAAATAAATGGAGTGTCACACTTAAGGAGACATGTGTAACCTTTAGAAATCTTGGCATAGTTAGGGATAAAACGACGTAGCAAATTGACCTTGCTCTGCAAACTCTGAAGCTGATGCAAGAAGTAGGAGGCAGGAGATTCAGAATAGCTTCGATCTTGAGGGGATCAAGATGAATAACCTCCTTATAAATGAAAAACCCAAGGATTCTCTGGGATTCAACGCAGAAGACACACTTATGTGGATTGAGAAAAATACGGTAATGTCTATAGCGAAGAAAAATTTGGCGGAGGTGGTTTGGATGGTCTGTTCATTTAGCTGAATGAGTCAAAAGATCATCCAGATAAGGCTGAAAAATTTGTCGGATGTCATGAAAAGCATAGGAAATTGCTCACTAGAAAGTTGCACTGGCATTTTTCAGGCCAAAAGGGAGCTTTTTGTAAGAAAAAGTACCCCACAGAAAGATGAAGGCAGTTTTGTGCTGATCAGTAGGTGAAATATTGATCTGGTTGTAACCAAAAAAGCCATCCATAAAAGAGAATATCTCACTCCCAGCACAGTCGTCGATAAGCTGGTCAATAAAGGGAGTAGGATAGTTATCTTTCGGACATGCACGATTGATGTCATGATAATCAACACAAACCCTAATAGTGCCTTGCTTTTTGGTCACAGGTACAATGTTAGATACCCAGTCTATCAACAGGATGGGGTATATAAACCCTGCCTTGAGAAGTTTTTCACCCTCTCCCTTAATGGCAACAACCTTTCTCGAGTGCACGAGACGTAAACATTGACAAACTGGTTTTGCACCAGGATACGCAGGTATCTCGTGTACCATAATACTCTGATCAATACCGGGTATTTCTTCATACAACCAGGAGAACACGTCACAAAACTCTCGGAAAAGGTCGGTGTAAAGTTGGATCTCCTTAGGAGAACAAGTAACTCTACTTTGAATATTTTCAACAATCCTTGGTTTAACAGAGATGTCGATGGGCATGGTTTGCGTAATATTCCCCATATTCCCCTCAGAAAAAACCTCATGAGTCAAGATGGGCATCTGAAGTGGTTGAGAAGGAACATAGGAAGAAAAATTACCTAGATAGGCAGTCATGGCCCCATGTCTTGGGAGAAACAAGGAACGATGGTGATTATCGATCCAAGGAGGATCCTCAAAAGACATAGTCTCAAGAATTGCATCATCAAAAGGAAATTTCTCTTGTAACAGATCCAGAGAAGAAACATATCCAAGCTAAGGGGATTGCACATACGTGTCGAGAGATCTACTTGAAGGAGTAGAGTCGGAAGATGAAATCGAAGCTGAAACAATTTCAACATAGTTGAGCTCTGCAAGGCTCAATGGCATAACCTCGCCCCATGAATCCACCTCAAGGGGGCGAATCACCCAGGGATCAGGATTGATGTAGATCATATTAACGAAGGTGAAATTAGGAGGTGGGAGGGAAAAAACACCCATACAGGCAGGATCTTTAAAGAGTCTAGCACCCATGCTCTCATGGGGAATACTGGTATGCTCCATAAATGGAACATTATCATTCGAGGAAGAGGAAGCGAAGAAGGACAACTGATCGACTGTAACAATTTTCCCTTGATGAGGAAAACGGAGTACACGAAATAATGACAAAGCCACGGCACACATATCGTACTTCCAACTTTGACCCAACAAAAGGTTGTAAGTCAGATTTATGTCAACAACTTCGGCTTTGACATCGACTATCTTCCCTTCTAAGGTGATAAGAAAGTGTGGGATAATACCAAAGGGACGAGAATCTCTACAATCAAATGCTTCCAAGGTATTAGGAGATTTACTCAAAGACAGGGAATCGATGGCCTTCCAAAAAAATAGACATGATGCACGTTGAGGCGCCTTCATCAATAACAGTGCAATGAATATTCTTCGAGTTAATGATGACTTGAATGATAAAATCGATTTGATGAGGCAAATTCCACACATGGTTTTCAAGATTTAATGCAATTAACTCAGAATCATTCGAATCAATGCCACGAATGGCAGATAGCAGAGATTTTCGTTGGGGGGGGGGACAACTCTAGAGAAATTCCAAGGCAGGCATAGCCAAAGGAGCTTGGGATAAGTCTTCGGCAATACTATAGCGTTGTATGACATGATAACTGGGGTTATAGGAAGATTGTCAGAGAACTCCCTTAGTAGGAGGTCGAATGACCGACTCAGTGTTGGTTCGTTCAATATGAAGAGGGCAGAACTGGACGAAGGAACGTGAGAAGGTACTTTAGGTTCCTTACCAGCAGATGGAGCATATTCTTTTGATCGAGTACTCACATGAATAGGGATAGTCCTAGCCATAAAAACCTAGGAGCCAAAAGTGGAAGAGGATTGAGGTTGATTTACCACCATTTGAGTTTGTTGGGAGGGAAAAGGCTCTTTAAGTATAGCAAGAGTCCCCAAAGTCCCCTTAAGAAAACTACTAACTTCAGACCATCCAGGACAATCTTTAGTGTAGTGATCCTCATCACAGATAAGACAAGGATACTTAGGTTTGCGTTTAGAACCATCATCGGTAGGAGTCTTAGTAGGTTCTTGCTTTTGTGCATCGACCTTATTTTTACCTTTCCCTTTCTTCTTACCTTTCGAATTTTTCTCTGCCATGGTAGACTGGACGGCATTGACTTCTGAGGTTTTCCCAGTATTATATGCGAACTGAGAAGCATTTTCAATAGGAGCAGTAGTTTTTTGCTTCGCAGGGGTCATGGAAGACTTTCGAGAAGATTGAGTAATGAAACCAATAACACCATCGACGGAAGGCATCAATGGGGCTTTAGAAGTTCCAGGTCATGGAGCATCAGGTAAGACATCATAAAGCCAGATTGGGAATAGACCAAATCAAGATATTGAGCACATGAGAAAGCTTTCTCTTTAGTAACACATGCCCCCATAATAATATCTCGGGCTATCGAACTGACAAAAGAGGTAGAAAACTAGTCAGTGAGAAGTTGATCAAGGATCTAGAACTTAATCAAACGATGCTACCTTCTCCATTCATGAATATGATCGAAGATGTGGGTAGTCATGTCCTGTTTCAGAGAAGTAAGGAGATTTGTTCCCGTTTCATAATGAATCGGTAACTGAAAATGGGTAAGAAATGCCATCGCAAGAGAATTGAAGTCTTGGAAAGTTCCACGAGTGAGTTCAATATACCATTTCGTAGTGGAACTAGTAAGAGTCCTCTGAAAAAGACGGAGATAGATAGAATCATCAAGCCATGAGTTAGACGAACACCAAAGGTGATAAGTCATAACATGCACTTAGGGATCCTCTCTAGATTTTTCATCAAATTTAGGACAATCACTGGGAATCTTGGTCAGAACTGGTGGCTAATATGGATTGTCATGCGGAAAGAGTTATATTTGCGGACAAACCTAACCTCCCTAGGAGTCTAAGACTCTCTAGTGACAAACAAACCAAACAAGAGCAATCCTTCTCTAAACACACATTATACTATGAGAATTCAAATGTTTTCGATCTTACCTTAGGTCCAACGCTTGTTGTAGCAGTCCAGCCTTGCTGATCCAGATGAGCTCCTCTTTCACTTTCAGACCTGCATACACTAACAAAGCAAACGATTACATAACACCTGAATATTCATCATAAAACAAAGCATATTCATCACATAGACCAAGGAGTACATGAAATAATTCATTAACAACAAATCATTGAGAAGAATGGACTTATTTGTATTAAGGAAACAAAAAGGAACCATTACAACCTGAGCCTTGGTGTTGTGCAAGCTCCTCCCAGGGTCCAGCAAGAGATTTCCTCTACTTTGACAAGCTCACCCACTCCCACTATGGCAACAAGGAAGGATAGTGATCTCTCCTCACAAGTCAACAATTGGAAGTCCTAATTCCAGCAGCATTTACCCTTTAGAATGTTCAGCTTTCAACCTCTCTCTCCTTTGGCCCAATGCCTGTATTTATAGTATTCTAGAGGA